>JAUKPP010226686.1:0-13769 GCA_032273245.1 Phyllaplysia taylori | reverse complement strand
TGTGTGTGTGTGTGTGTGTGTGTGTGTGTGTGTGTGTGTGTGTGTGTGTGTGTGTGTGCGTGTGTGTGTGCGTGTGTTTGTGTGGTTTGGCGAGTGACAATGTGCCTGCTTATGTGTTTGTATGTGTATTAATGAATGTGCGTTTATGTGTGCCTGTGTGAGTAATTTTCGTGTGCACTTACAAAAGATTATTGTCGTGTATTTCTACTGCTCACTGTTTTTGGTTCTTGTAGCTCTCAATCTCGTTCACCCTTTCAAGTGCATTTATACTATCAATCTATCGTCTGTGTTTTTTCTCTTTTTTCCAATTTCCAAATACTTATGAGCCAAGGATGTTACTTTAACTCACTAGCTGCTGAAAAGTGCAAAGCGATGCCTCACATTCTCTTCACAAAAATGTGGAATGATACAAAAGAAATACTTCAGATGGCATAACTGTCTGTTTATCTACTCGTAAGGTCTATCCAGGCTAAAACAGCCAAAGATGCCTGCGCCTCTATAAACAACTAACCTTGAACTAACTAACAAAGTCTATCCATCTATCCCTCCATCCATCTATTGAATGTTGGACAAGTCAGTTTCTTTAACGAATCGTTATATCCCTGAGGGACCATGCGTTGCTGTGAAAAAAAATCCAGCAGAAACAACAACAACAACAACAACAACAAAAACAGCAACAACAACAACACTTACAACAGCAACAACCAACAACAACAAACTGGAACAAACATAATATCCGCTTAACGAAGCTCGGAACTTTTCCTTTGACCATGCTAGAAGTCCTAGGAATACATAATATGTATTGAGAATGGCTTTGTTTTACCAGAACTTATCGCCAAGAAAAAAAAAGAGGGAGAAATTGTTTTACGAAAGTTCAGTCATCTACAAGAATTATAAAAGTAAATCAAATCGATCATTGATGTAGTCAACCCGGAGAGAAGGAGTATCGAGAGCTGTAACTTACCTCCCTTTATGGCGCAACTTTAAGGCGCGTTTCTTCGAACATGGCGCCTATCCGACAAGGTCCCGTGGTGTTCGGCTCCACCCTGCTATAGTCCAAGCTAAAACGGCAAAAAAATCTGGCTTCTCTGTAAATCAATACGTCTTAATAACTACCAGATGAAAAGAACAAGACACGCACTTATCTTAGAGTGCTCAAGCAAACAGAAAATCTCATCAAAATTATTATTAACCTAAAACCTATAAATTAACGATAAATATTGATTCATATCAGCCACGTCACGATTCTAGTTTTTTTACTCTCTTATGACGTAGTAACGCGCCTGAGTAGGAATTATTGAACTCTTTTGCGTGTACATTTTTCTTTCTCTTTCCGCTTACTAATCCGGACCGAGCTTACATCTTTTTTATGAAATTATGCTCTTTGATACCCTCCTGGTGGGAGTGTTTCGTTTTTGGGCCCGGTGTAATAAGCCAAAAATCGCTATGCAACAAACACTACCATAGTCATTTTGGCAACGCTGAAGGCACTATCAGTAGTGTTTATAGCACAGACCTTCACGCCAAATACACTAGTGTCCCGCGAAAAACACTACATCTGCCACCAGACGTACGTATAGGGGAGAGAAGGAGTACCGAGAGCCGAAACTTACCTCCCTTTATGACGCAACTTTAAGGATCGTATCTTCAAACATAGCGCCTGTCGTCAAGGTCCCGTGGTGTTCGGCTTCACCCTGCTATGGTCCAAGCTAAAACGGGTAAAAAGCTGGCTTTTCTATAAATGAATACGTCTTAATAACTACCAGATGAAAAGAACAAGACACACACTTGTTTTAGAGTGCACGTACGGCCAAAAAGAAAATCTCATCAAAATTATTATTAACCTAAAACCTATAAATTAGCGATAAATATTGATTCACATTAACCATGTCATGATTCTAGTTTTCTGCCCTTCCGCGACTTCCGCCTCTTGGCATCACGGGAGCTTATGACGTAGCAACGCGCCTGAGCGGGAATTATTGAACTCCTTTGTGTATACATTTTTCTTTCTCTTTCCGCTTACTCATCCAGACCGAGCTTACATCTCTTTAAGAAATTATAAGCACTTTGCGTATAGTCTTAGGCAATATTTATCCCCGTGGGAAAATTCTTTTTGCAATGGTGTACAAACATATTCATATTCATACAAGCGATAAATACGTATACATGTAATGATAAGCATGGACAAAGGTAACGTCATTCATACAAACTATGCATATACACACACCATTGCCGGTCGCCAAGTGCAGCGCCCAACAGCAGAATAATAGTAATACAATATTACAATCATAGTAAACAATTCTCATAGCAGAACTCTTTGGATACAATTTACTGCAATATAAATAGATACATGTATTACTACCCCCAGCAGACTCAATAACATTGAGAAAATATGCTCATTAACAACGGGTATTTCTTTAAATATTTTTGTAACCATGCTCTGAAATTTAACATACTGACAATATTTTTCGCTGTTCATAGCTGAGTACCCATTGACACCTGGGTGTGGTGAGGAGAATTCGTGCAAAGTGCCTTTCCAAAGGGCACAACGTCGGGCCCCAGTTGGGATTAGAACCCGCGACCTCATGATTACGAGTCCGGCAGCCTAACCACTAGGCCACTGACGCCACTGTTGTTTTTTTATATCGGAGAGAAGGAGTACCAAGAGCCCCAATTTACCTCCGTTTATGACGCAACTTCAATGCAAAATGCAGTTATGTGGCTGATAACGCGCCTATCTTCAAAGTCGTGATCACTTCCTACTTCCTTTGACAACAAACGTGGTGCCTATCCGACAAGGTCCCGTGGTGTTCGGCTCCACCCTGCTATGGTCCAAGCTAAAAAGGCAAAAAGCTGGCTTCTCTATAAATAAATACCTCTAAATAACTACCAAGTGAAAAGAATAAGAGACACACTTATTTTAGAGTGCACAAGCAAACGGAAAATCTCATCAAAATCATTATTAACCTAAAACCTATAAATCAGCGATAAATATTTATTCATATCAACCACGTCATGATTCTAGTTTTTCACTCTTCTGCGACTTCTGCCTCTTGGCATCACATGAGCTTATCACGTGGTAACGCGCCTATGCGGAAACGATTTAACTCTTTTGCGTATATATAATTTTTCTTTCTCTTTCCGCTTACTAATCCAGACCGAGCTTACCCCTCTGCTAAGAGGGCTCTTGCCCTAAGTGTTGTTTCGATTACCAGTGTAACTGCTGCTAGTTTTTACGTGAATGGGCTGCTAAGCATATTGCACAACTCCCAAACCCCCAGCCAAGAGGACCTGAGTGTATCCGGAGAGAAGGAGTACCGAGAGCTGTTACTTACCTCCCTTTATGTCGCAAATCCTGGCGTGTTTCTTCAAAAGTGACGCTACCCTGCTATGGTCCAAGCCAAAATGGCGAAACAAAAGCTGAATTCTTTATAAATAAATACGTCTTGATAACTACCAGACGAAAAGAACAAGATACACACTTATTTTAGAGTGCACGGACAAAAGAAAATCTCAACAAGATTATTATTAACCTAAAACTTATAAATTAGCGATAAATATTGATTCATATCAACCACGTGATGATTCTAGTTTTTTACTCTCTTAGGACGTAGTTAACGCACTAGAGGAGATTTTTGCTACTCTTTTGCGTATACATTTTTCTTTCTCTTTCCGCTTACTAATCCAGACCGAGCTTGCATCTCTTTATGAAATTATAAGCTCTTTGGTGTATCGTTTCGTCTGGCTTCTCCTAACCCGCCAACCTATATCAAGCTTGGTTTGACCTGCCAGGGGCCAAAGCCCCCGCCCACATAGCTCTTGGTGTCATTGGAGCGCACAAGCGCGGTCCTACCAACGGCAAGGTGATACATCATCTGGACGGACAGTAGAACTAGAACTTTTGCCAAAATGCTATTTTCTTGGGCATGAAATCTTTAATGTGTTCATGCACATCGACTTACGTTTAGCCGTAGGCTATGGATGGCAAATCATCACAGGACTTGGCTTCATTGGCTCTAGCTAATCTATCACTATCACGATGGACAGTCGTTTGGAACTGGCGTGCTGACTATAGTCTCGCCAGTTTGGTTTGGTTACAAGTTTTACGTCCCCTGCAACACTGCAATCTCATTTTAGAGACGGACTTCTTCGACCCTGCCTGACAAAAAAAAAATCATCCGCGCTTGGAATCGAACTCGGGTCCCCCATATGATGCTAATGACAGGTGAAGAGCCTAACCATTACATCACAGCGCTGGTTATTACCTGTCTAAAAATGAAGAAAAAGCTATGCCAGACGACTCAATGGGTCCATCTCTGATGTAAAGATTAATACATGTAATTAGGAGTCAGGATTGAGATCCACATAGGTCTGTCTCCACGCATCCGTTGTTTTCTGATCGGGATTTAAAATTTCAAAACTTACCCCAAAGTACAGGTCTGACCTGCGCTAACATGATAAATAGTTTTGTTCGGTTACTAGTAGGCCTAACTAGTTTCACGTGTCTTGGGACACTGTTGGTATTAAAAAATTAAGAGAGGAATGAATCCCAATCCCCCCCCCCCCCCCGCACCCCCAGCAGAAACAATCCAGAACATACGCATGTTGGACCGAACTCAGATCTTTCGTGTTGTAGGCGAAGAGCCTGACCATTACACCACAGCCGCAGTAGAGCTTCTATGTTTACGCCCTCCAGGCCTCATAATAAGAAGGGTGCTGAAACCATTTGTTTGGTAGGAAATGTGTGTGCAGGAATTGCAACGATGACGGCTGATTGTCCACAAGTATGAACACACTCCGAGTCCAAAACCGGCGTCTGTGGTGTAATGGTTAAGCGCCTTGCTTATCATGCAGAGGACGTGAGTTCGAGGCCCTCGTGGGGCAGTTTGTTTGATCGAATTATGTCTGCATTTTTCTGCTGGGACAATGCCCCTCTCAGTCCGGGTTGGCGCTGACAGGGAGGGTCGAAATAGCCCGCCCCTTAAATGACCTTACAGTGTTGCAAGGGATGTTAATCAAGCCTAACCAAACCAGTGCATATTTCACTCAGTAGACAGCATGACGCCGTTCCGGTATCGGAATGAAATCAATACCACCGTGAGATACCGTGATGTATACTATATGTATATTGAAAAGGACCTGACTCAGACAAACGGAGATTATGATAGAGCTACTGGCCTTTTTTAAAGAAAAAAGAAAAAGAAAAAGCAACAACTGAGCATTACAATAAAAATAATACTTTTATATCAAACAAACACAGAACAGCAGGGAATATTTATATTATAATGGCCGAAATTTGCGAAATCATTAGAAAACAGAAGTCTTTGGTAAAAGAAGATTGAGAAAGGGAAAAGAGGAGAAGTCGATTATAAAATAATAACACTACACTTCTAGTTCGAATGTAGGCCAAACGTGTGATGAATAGCTCTATGGACTCGAATCCAGAATCGGGAAGCGTAACGCACAGTGCACAGTTCGAGTAACATGGCTGCCTCTGTCTTGAAGAGAAGCGGCCTTGGCGACTGACACTGACATAGATAGTTACGGAGGATTCCATGAACGTCCTATGTGTTTGGACTCACCTTCATAGGATCTGAAATAGATCTTGAGACAATGCCCAACAGTGACAGAAACTTTATCTATCGTAACATAGATCTAGAGTCTAGATCGTGAGAACTATCAGTATGAAGTCAAACAAAGCTGCCACTTGTTTACTTTCATTTTCCGTCGTAAGTCATTTTCCTTCATTTCAATCAGTGTTTTTTCAGCATAACAGGTAGTCTAGTCTACTAAGAACTTTAAGCTAACCATTACTTTCAGAGGACTTCCTCAGACCACCAGCAATAAGTAGTTATTGTTTGGGGCTTTAAAGTTAAACATCATCATATCATATCAATCTACTTTTGATTTTGAGATTAGAAGGTGAGAGAGGATTTCAAATCTGCATTCAATTCAGTCAGTTTCAGTTGGCTTAGTGGCAGTGGCTTAAAATAACACAAAATGATGTCACTCTCTCAAGACATAGCGCATTGGTACAGTAGAGCATGGATATAGCAGGACTATTAGTTGGTCCCATAAGAAAAATCTCGCTGTAGCCGAGTTCCCTCTAGAATCTAGAGAGAGTCTATATATAGGAATGCAAAGAGGGGAATTGCCAAAAAATTTCTAAAAATTCACATAGGCCCTATTACCTCCCATGCAGAGGAAGACGTTGTTGTTTCAGTCACTAACGACAACATATGCAAAACGCAGTAATCTGAAATTTTATGTCAAGAATGCGAGGCAGAGATTTGGGGTTTCCTGCAGAGTAGAGATTTCGCTATGACTATGACGTCATTGGTAGGACCTAGCTATATTTAATGCTCTTGACACCGCCCCCCTGCCCATGGTAGATGGATTATATTTTATTTTCCTTGCCCCGCTAAACCCGAGCGCAGGTAATTGAGTTTACTAGTGCGGGGCGTAAATCGATACTGACTAGATCTAGTATCGGGTATTAGTCGATATTTGACCATCAGTATCGATCAATACTCGATATCGATACTGTGACATCATATTCATCTAAAAATAGCCTAATTATCGACAGTTTCCACGTGGTCATATATAAAAGGTCAAAGGTCATTTTATAATGTTTCCTCCATGACAGCATAATATGTCCAGATTGTTTTTTGGGGCTTGCCATAGGCTATTAATTTTTTGTTTTGTTTTGTTGTGGGGTTGTTGGGTTTTTTTTGTGTGTGTGTGGGGGGGGAGGTTTATTGGATTTTATTTCAAGTGTTTTTTCCCCACTGTATTTCAAGAATTCAAGAGTAACATAGAGTGTTACAAACGAGAGACTTACAGAGACTACAGTGGCTTGTGAAACCAGCGGATCAATTGAATCTCTTTCTATCTCCACTCCCTGCCCCCCCCCCCCCTCCCTTTTGCACTCTTTCTTTTGTGTTCTTACCTTTCTTTCTTTCTTACTTTATTGTCATTCTAAGAGTATCAATAGTATCGATTAAGACCAACTTGAGTATGGAGGTATCGTAAACTCAGGCAGTGTCGATCAATACGCAATACCGATACCGATTTACGTGCATCACTAGAGTTTACATAGAGAGGTAAAAGAGGATTCCAGTAAGGTCCTGCTGTAGCCAACTCAGCGCTGCTATAGTCATGTTGTAATGTATTACCTCAACTTCCGGTTACTGTTTAGAGCAGTCAGTATGAATGCTGTTTTGTCAAGTACACACTAAAGTTCAAATCCAATCTGCGATGATGAGATTTTTAAAGGTTTATCACACATTCTTCAGGCTCCAGACTTTATTACTATCTTTTAGTAGTAATTAGTAGTAAGGAATGGGTTATTTATAGAGGCGCCAGCCTCAACTGTTTTAGCCTCTTCTTGCTTTGGTTTTCACTTAAGCACCCAATCAGGCTCAAGTTTCCCTGAGGGTTACCATTTGCGTGCTGCGTCAGCATTACTATCTTTAATGAACAGATTTCAATCATTTAGGGCTAAAAAATTTGTCTTGATCTCAAGCGAGACTGCTTTGCTAGCGTAATCAATAAATAAACAAACCAGCATTTGCATACTTTTAGAGGCTGCATTTTTAAAAAGTTTCGTTCTCAACTGTTTGTAACTTCTCCATACTTTCACTATGAAAGTGGCTTTCAGATCAAGTGCTTATGTGTACGTCTTTTTCTGAAAAATCACACTCCTGGGTCAGAAGTTTTTTGGGATTGGGAGAAGTCCTGAGCGTAGGTTCGAACAGTGGGATTAGTGTCTAAGAAAAGTATACTGGAAAGATCAACAAAGAGAAAGATACGGGTACCATTATTATGATAGAGACAAAATTGATACAGTAGAACTCGGGCTCAACGAACACCCTGCATTCAACAAACAGAGAATTTTTTTTATTTTTTTTCATCATTAACTTTAGTAAACTACAGTACCTTTTATCCAACAAACTAATGTCAGGCCCACCTTTAGATCCAAGGAACCAGAAATGTAGGCAAGCTCACAAAAAATGAATATCGCTTCTACTTATACATCTAGCTGAAATTCAAATTACTAAAGGTCTACTGTCGGCTGACAAGACAGAGAGAAAGATGTGGCTAGAGGAGGGATTGTGATTGGCTTGTCTTGCAGAATTAACACTTCATGTGCGAGTGTGAATCGTGTAGCTAGAGATCGATTTCATTCACTGAAGCACATCGCCACTCTACCTAAAGTACGAACTGTGTACTGCAAAGAAATGGCATCTTCAGCTCACCCTCGGCTTCAACGAACTATAAAAAATATCCGAGCTAGTTCGTTAAAACCGAGTTCTACTGTATCATCACATGCAAGGAACGGGGATTTGCACTAGTAAAAAATTTTTTTAATAAGTTAAACAAGAATAGAACTCTTACAATAATTAATCATGCATCCTTAGGCTTTCAGAGGAGCATGAGGCGTAAGTGTTGGGTTTGAAGTGGGTTAGAGATGTGGTCGCTGGTTATGAAAGTCCTTTTTGACTGGTGATGGTGAACTGTGATTGCGATTAAGAATATTTTCAAAGTAGGCCTGCATGAAATTACTCAACAATGTCACATAGAATCTAGATCCAGGCTTATGGGCCTCCTCCACCAAAAGTAAAAGGGATTCTTAATTTACTCACTCCTGGCCATTTGTAAACAAGCGAATCCCTGTGTGCCAGCCATTTGTAAATATTTTTTTATCTAATCCAACAACCACTCTTTGCTTAAGTTTTTTTAATCAATTTTTATTTCAGACATTTGAAATTTCTCACACATTTTGGACGATTTTATAAAAAAAAGACAACAGGTGTCAGTGGTCTAAAGGTTCGGCTCTTCACATGTTATTTGGAAGACCTTAGCTCAATCCCACACGCGGACGAGAATCACTGGGATATCAGCCCGTTTGACCCTGGCAGACATGGTCAAAATTGCCTATCTCCTGTCTCTGAAATGTGCGTTTTGAGCATATTATTTCATAGTCAGGGCCTCATAATCAGATTGGATGGTGGAGAGTTGCCAGAAGGACTTCACATGCAGAGGAAATTTCCAATGAAATTATGAAATATGTATGACGAGAATTTTGTCAACCAATTTGTCTCCAAACTCTTTAAAGGATTCCCTTATCTCTTGCTTTGTCTCTTGCCTTTACAGATCTGCATTTTACAGTTTGATCTGCTGTCATCAACAAAGATATGTCCCAGAGAACAGTCAAGAGTGGTTGCCAATCTGGTTAGATCGGTAGGAGAATTTGTTTTCTATTTTAATGATATTATTGAGGTATCATAACTATAAAACAGGATAGGACTGGATATGATGCCACAGGTTCTATGCTTTAACAAGAAGGAATAGTCCGCTTTTAATAATGGCCATTTTCTTTGCCTCTGTGTGTAGTTTGAGAACTGAGCTGAAGATAGACTAAACTTTAAAAGTCACAATTTCTCAGAATGACACCTGTGAGAAGAGGAGCATGAAAAACTATGACTTTGACACAGTGAAAATGTCCAAGGAAGTCACATTTGCACAAAACTCTTTTCCGCCCTGAAGTATGTGTTTGGGATCTAAGGGGACGCCATTTTGAAAAAGCTGTGATTTCATTTATGTTTCGTTTTCTCATTGACATGAAAGAGTTGACAGGGGGAAGAAGTGGAAAATACTGAATGTTTAAAAAAAAAAAGACAATCAAGGAACCATTCCATCCTCCTTCAAAATTGTAAAATTTAGCTTCTTTGGTTATCGCTCTGAGATAGCAATATATTGATCTTTGGATAAAAGACTAGGGAAATTTTAAAAATCTTACGGAACCATGTCTCCCTAGGTTTGTGCTGTAAATTTGTCAGTTTATTATTCTGCGTTTGCCTCATCAGAAAATATTGCCAGCCTTGAGGCGCCACCATGTGTCTCTAGACCCGGAGTGTAAGTTCTCCACTGACCGGGACATGTATGCTGTCCACGAGGACAACAAAGTGATAGAGACCAGTGCCCGCTGGACCTGTGATTTCTGTGGCAAGGCCTTTGTGTCCGAATATTTCCTGGACACACACTTTGGGAACCGCCACCCCGAGCATATTCAGGTTGGTTGAGAATATCAGGTTTCTCTTTGCTTGTTTCTCATTCTGGAAGGGGGGGGGGGGGGGGGAAGGGGTGCTATATTGTTTATTGTATAAAGAACAAAACCAGAATGTTGAAAAGATGTATCAAAGATGTTGGTGCTTTTGTTTTTATTTTCACTGTCATAGGTTTGGCTACTAGTTACCTGGCAGGCTGGGTCAATGTCGAACCAGCCCGTCTCTTACATTACCTTGCAGTGTTTCAAGGGACATAAAACTTTAAACAAAGCCAGTCAATAGTATGCAGCCACTAATGACAGTGTGAGGTCTTGTCAGTGTATAAAATTTCTTGAAAATTAATGGCTCCCACACTGTAAGGGAAAGTTTCTAGATAAATTCTAACATGGGTACTTACAGTTATAGTCAGATCGCAAAGCTCATAAAAATCTATGTGGAAGAACAAAATTAACACAATCGTCGATCTTTAGAGAGTAAAAGTGACATTGAATTAAATAAAAACAATAGGTTTCTGATCCAGCGTGCCAGCTTTAGAATCTTTGCTAAGGCTACAGGTTCGACTCTCGCGTTGGTCACAATTTTTTTCTTTGTTTCCCCTTTTTTCTTTTTTTCTTTTGTCTTTTATATTTTTTAAAGAAGTTTTATCGCATTGTGTCAAGCTCTTCCGCTGGGTGTATTATATTATATCTCTGTTCAACACTAACTGCATGTGGGGGATTCCCGAGGAACAGGCTTCTGAAATTACGTTGTGAAAGTGACTTTCATTCTGATCTCAGGCATTGCAGTAAATAAAAAGAATCAAGTGGGGAACAGCCACACCCATAAGTCATGAAGAAAAGAGAGAGAGACAATGAAAAAGGGAGGGGAAGAGACAGGTAGGCACACAGAAAAAAAACCCTGAAAAGTGTGAGATAACGAGTAAAAGGGAAACAAAAGAGAGACTTGCAAAAGGAAATTAGTAAGGGGGGGGGGGGGGGGATAGAGAAGACAAGTTTTTATGTTGATGCAACGTCCAGTAATCTTATAATAGGGTCAAGTGGTAAGCATCCCCACCTATCAAGTAGGGGACTGGGGTTTGACAACTACCAGGAAGTTTTCATTCTAAAGAGAGAGGAAGAGGGAGAGAGATATTGATGCACAAAGGCCCCAGCCCTATTGATTTATGAACGACAAAGAAAGATGGAGAGAGAAAGAGAGCGAAAGAAAGGGCAAACAGAAAGGATGTGTACTGTTAGACAGTAGAGAGATAGCGAGAGAGAAAGAAAGAGCTGTAAAGGAAATCATGGTGGACAGAGGAGAGAAACTATGTGGAGAAGTATGTTAGTATCCCCACCTGTCATTGGCGGAATTGAAGTTCGAATCTACCAATGAGAGACTTCTTTTCTTCACTTAAAGAGAAAAATGTAACATAGAAGAATTGACAGTAGTCCAAAGAATGGCCGAGAAAAGCATACAGTATTTTAAAAAAATAGCATGTGAGGCCTATTAATTTGTTCTGACCTAAGGATTTTCATTGGTTTGCAGGTTTCTTTGTTTTGAAATTTGCCAATGTTTTGTTTCACTGTCAGCATAAAACTGACCATATTTCCTTCTGCCCCACCCTTCCTTTTTTTATTACCCTGAGCAAAGCCGGGTACTCATCTAGTTACTTATAAACTAAGTATGAAGAATGTTCACAAATTTGACAGTGTAGATTTGAGTTAACACAGTATGCTGACATGAAAGAATGTTTCATTTTCCCCATCAGACTGATAATGCGCTGTGCCTGGCTGACGTGTGTGATGTGTTCAGGTGTGACATCGTGTCCGGGGCAGCTACACCCGATTACTGGGACATTGCACTGTGCATGGAAGATGATATGAGTGACTTGCACACTCAATGTGAGGTAAGGGCTCTTACAGCTTGTGGTTTTATTGCACTTGCCATCTGGAATGGTAGAGCATGCTGTTTTTCCTCTGAATATCTATATGAAAAATATGGGTGCGTTAGTTTTAATTAATGATGATATTGTGTTATAGAAAGTGTTATAGTACAGAAACAACAAAATTAACACCATCGCTGATCCTTAGAGCGTAATAGAGACATTAAGGTAAAGAAATAATTTTTTAATGGGTTCCTGGTCCAGAATTCAGCATCTCCTGATCGTAGGAAGACAACTTTATTTTTCAGGACTGAGAATCATCCTCCTAAAGGTGGAATCCCGCTCATCGCTACCTTGCTGCCCGCTCAGTGAAACATGGCATTCTGACTGTTTTTTATACTCTTCTTTCTTTTTTTTGGCTTGTGCTCTGATTTTTGTTTTCTTCCGCTAAAAAGGACGAATCATTGTGACAAATTAGGGCTGCAAACTAGTGTAGAATAGCCACACTTTGCTATTTTACACTTTGTTTATAAAGAAATTTGCAGGGGGATCATGCCCCCGGACCCCCTTAGATTCTCTACCTTTTTTTGTTACTGACAATTCTCAGCTCTGATTTTTGCAAAACGTCTTTCGTTCTTTGTACATGATAATAATATATATACTTTGATAAAATACAAGCCACTGTACCTTAAATTATTGGCAGATTTACCAACTTATTGAATATCTAGTATGATATTGACAATGTGTTCAACCATATAATATAGTTGTCATGTGCTGCTTGTAAAGTAGATTAGCTTACTCTAGTATTTCTTTTTGTGTGTGATTCCAGGTTCTTGTTGATCAGTGCATACCAGCGAGCTTGTCAAGGAATGTGAGCCGTTCAATCAAAGGTAACAATGAAAGGGGCAGTTCATGGAATATTGATTAAGTCCCTTTCATTTTAAAGCAATGTCTTGACCCAATGAAATCAGGTTTTCCTCAGTTTTGTGGTGTATGGAGTTGTTGGTATCAGATTAATATACTCAGAGTTGCACAATATCAGATAGATGATTGCTCTATTTTCTTTTGAAGAAAGTTTTTAAACATTTCACAATGAAATGTGTTTTGAAATGTATAGGCCTATGCTAACGCGATCTGACAAAACGCCTTTTTTCATTTTGGCGCGAAATTTGTTTATTACAGAATTAGGTAGTAAATATCCCCCTCCAACTTTAGACAAAAAATTGTTTTGAAATTCGCACTAGTTTTTTAATAAATTTAAATTTTCATTTTATGAAACGCCTTCTAGCTCAGTGGCGATCTGACAAAACGCCTTTTTTCTGACAGAACACCTAACTTAGCAACCCCACGGCCCACTTTTGGCGCTTGCAATCTGACAGAACGCCTTTTTTTCTGACAGAACGCCTAACTTTAGCAAGCAAATCGTCTACTTTTAACGTTAGTGATCTGACAGAACACTTTTTTCTTGTTTGTTCCCTCTATATTTGTCTCTGTGAACTTTGCTATGGGAATTTATTTGCCAATCTCACAGCACGCCATAGTTTGCCATCACAAGACAGACGTTATCGTTATCCTATCGATTTCTACTTTCCAGTACCGTTCGCATCCATGTGTAATACTGCAATGAATCAAGACGCTGAAAAGAGTATGAAAACTATCCAAAAGTAAACAGCGTTGAATATTCTTTGACACAAGCATGGCTGCTCCTTTAAGAGTTTGATATGACTTTTTTTCTTTCTTGCTAGTGTTGTTGGCTGTTTTTTTTTTCTGGACTAAGGACAATTTGTAGCATCACATAATATCAAATAAAGGTTTGCAAATGACTCGTAATAAAAATG
>JAUKPP010226575.1:0-13770 GCA_032273245.1 Phyllaplysia taylori | reverse complement strand
TTCTATCTGTTTCCTCTCTCGCTCTTTCCTGCTCTCCCTTCGTCGTAACACATCGTTTCTTCTTTCTTTGTCTTTCCATTCTCAAGAACCATGGCGACAGATCAACCTGTTCTGCGATTACCAATCGAAACAACGATGTTGCAAGATTGACGAAAGTTAAGAGTCGGGCCTACTCGTTCTTATTTCATGCAGTTTGACAGTTCGCGCTCGCCTATACGTCATACACACAGTGTATCAGAGACCGCGTCCTTTACCAAAGCATCGTAGATCTACCTTCGATTCCTTTCTAGTCCCCGCGACCATCATGCATGCCCTCTTGAGTTGCTCGTCTCTTTCGCGATATTCACGCTTGAAAACTTCGGTATCCGGTAGTCCTTCTTTCTCTCACACTCCCGCTTTTTACTGCGCTCTTCCCCGGCACCCTCTACTCTATTTATCATCCCCCATTCTCTCTGCCTCTCTCTCTTTCCGTCTCTGCTTCTTCTCTCACTCAGTTCAGTCACATCCTTTTCTTCCTTTGTGTTTAGATTTACAGACAATAGGCACCAGGCGTAAATTCAAACCTACAGTACTGCGACTACCTATTTAACTTAATTTAAGACAACCACCGAAGCAAGATTTACAAGACTTTACATGTGGATGTAGGGCCTTCGCGTGTGGTTTATCATTACACAGCGTGTGTACTGTGTAGTGTGTAGTCAAGTAAACACACTGTGCACAGTACGGTAGGCCTACTCGTGCGGCGGTGATGCTCTCGGCCCAGCCACCAACACATGTGCGTACGGTGCGTTCTTACGTCGCTGTCTTCTCTTTCGTAATCTTGACGCTTGTAAAATGTTATGATACGCGTCACTTGAGGAGTTGTTTGAACAGAATTTGAAGACCGAACCGTCAAAATTCTTTCCGTTTAGAAGCAGAAGCCTTTCGGCTAAACATGAGTTTAATTACAAAGACAAAGAAGGAAAAAATTCCGGGATTTCGTTTTCTTTCGGATAATCGCAATTTTCGGATTAGACACTTTCGGTTTAAGCAGCATCCACTGTAATAATCAAGCATGAATTTCAAAGCAGAAAATAGGTTTCATGCAAAAACTAAAATACATCGATGTGACAAGTTAATGCTCAAATTGCTATTTTTTAAGAAACTATTATTCAACTTTACATGCAATAATCGACATGGCATAGGCTTAAATCTTTCGAATTTTTTTACATAACGAAACTTCGCAGTGAGTGTAACTTCAATGTTTGACATTTTTATTTGTGATCGGATTTGTAAAATTTAAATAGCAATCTTCTTGAAATTGACTGGATTTTTATAATGATATAAAGATACAACCATTATAATGGGAGTAAAAATTTTGCTGTGATATTGCTAAAAAATCATAAGTGACATTCTGTATGGCATACCTTATCTTCATAATATTAATGTTTTTATGCACTTTGCAATTTGGTGTAATGGTCTGCTCCTTCTTTCTTTGTGTTGCTACTGTCCTATTCTACTTCCTATGATCTTATTGAGTTAAGAGAACGCTCAACTAAACAAACAATTACTATCAAGAAGAAAATCATATTAATATTGTGAAACTTTGTCAGTTCCAAACCACAAGTGAATCAGTTATAATTCATTGCAATAAAAATCTCTTTTTCCCCAGCGAGTGCCAGCTTTGAGTCTCGTCTGGCAAGCTTCTTTGATAGAAACCACCAGTCAGATTCATCCACTACACCAGTGTACACCCCTCGCTTGACATCTTCAAACAACAAATCCTTCAAGTTGGACGATGAGGGTGGCACCACCCCCCTGGATGATGAGACTCCGACCACGCCAGTGCAGGATGAGCACACAGCGTCACCTCCAAAGAGAAATACACCTCCGAAAAAAGAGAATCCCATTGATTTTCTGTCTCGGCTCATTTCTCAAACCCAGAAAGCTCCCACTTCAAGGAGTGGGGCTCCGAGTTTCCTGGATAGTTTGTCACTGCTGTCCAAACCGCCGGCAACCCTAGAGCGGAGTACGTCAAGGGACGGCGATGCAGGCTCTCAGTCCTGGGCAGCGTGGAAGACTAAGACTTCCGAGTCAACGACATCCCCCACACAGCCAGCGTCGCCATTGGGCTACCCATCAGCACAAGTGACTTCGCCAACCCAGTTTGGCCCCAGGACCCCAACCATGGTCCCTCCTCCCATTCCAATGCCTGTCCCTCCCCCAATAGGCATGAGCATGAGCCTCACAATGCCTCCCCCGCCACCCCCTCCCTTCACACTCACAGCCGGACTTGCGACGCCAGATTTCTCATCCCCTCCACCAGGCTTTCAACAGACGTCACCAGGGCAGAAAGAAAACTGGCCCGAGTCTGGTCTGAATCAAGGCTCGGACGTCTCCGGGGCTGGTCGTTTGGCCCACAACTCAGTCCTTAAAGAGCTGGTACACGCAGAATCTGCTGCCAAGTCAACGACTTCTGCCCCAAACACATCGTCATCTGTTATGGATCCTGACGCCATGGAGATAGTCAGTGAAGACGAAGAGGACGGGGATATTGGGTCCAGTATGGGCGAGGCTGCTGGTGAGGCCAAGGCTGAATTTGCTCAGAAACTGAAACAGAAGACGTCTGCCCAGAGTGCGCTGAAGTCCCACGTTTTTGTGCCTAATCCTGAAAGACCAAATCTGATGACACTTTCTGTGCCAGATGACCTCGACGAAGAGGACATGATAGATGATGACACTGTGGTGGAGGATACACCGTCCTGGTCCTCCAAATCCCGGAAATCCTCTCATAAGTCAAGGTCACGGTCGCGGTCTAGGGAAAGAGAAAGGTCGCACCGCCACAAGAAGAAGAAGAAGCACAAGAGAAATTACAGTGATGATGAAGAGGCCAGAGGTTCAGATCCTGGGAATGACAGTAAAAATGTTGGTAGTGTTGTGAAGAGAGTAGATTCTCGTTCAGGGAGCAGAGGTCGGGACAAAGACGACAAGTATGATGAGAAGTTTAGGGATGAGCGCTATGATGATAGAAGGTATGACCCTGCCGATGATAGAGACTATGGAAGCCGCAAGACTGTGAATAGATCAGATCGCGGATCAAAGGAATTCAGGGATCCGGTAGAGGCTTATACTCAAGCCTATCGAGACGCTATGTTTCAGCAGTTCAACCAGGGTCGTTTTACTTCATACATGTCTGGGCCACAGCACTCGGAACCCCCACGCAGACCCAGCTTCAGAAAATACTGACTTTATCTGGTGATCTGGTTCTCTGATTAGCTCTATTAACTGGGCTACTGAACTGGCTCGAGTGAAATGGTAGTCATGGTTTTTAGATTTCCATTCCTGCGAGCTGTCAAAATGTTTAGTCAGTTGGTATTATAAAGTGCTCAGGATATAAAAATACATAGTTAGCAGTCATCAACAGCAGATGTCCTACCTTTGAAGTGATTCATCCCTCCATAGACAATCCTGTGGCTTTGGGTTTGGTGGATTTTTATTCTTGTTTTTGCTATGATTGACTCAAGTTATTCAGGTGGGAGTAAGTGTAGATGTTGTTACACTGTATATCATAGCATTTGACAAATGGTTCTTATCCTGGGTTCAGTCAATATGTTTCCAATTGCGGAGGGTTTTGGTGAACGCATGCATGAAGCTTGAAGGGTTCAGGAGGGCTATACGGTTAAGAGCCACTGCCATTGAACTTACCACTATCAGAATTACATCTGTAATTATCATAGCAAACATGAGAACATTCATTGCTTTCATTTTGCTCTCATTCCTTGTGTTTGTCTTGGAAATGAATTGATAATGCCAAATGTTCTAATCACAATTCTCAATATAGATGATTCTTTTTCTTGGGAGCCACCAAAGAAATGGTCATTTGTTTTCTTGTTTTGTGACAGTGATGCTTTCATGTGTAAAATTGGTAGTTCAGAGGAAAATATTTTTGTATACCAAGTGAAATATTGATTGTAGAATTATTCTTTTAATGTAAGTTAAGATACTTACTAAGCTGATATAAGCTGGCAGGAAAATCAATCTACACATCCCAAGATGTGGTGTTTGGATGTTGGAAAGAATGTGATTAGGCAAAAAGCTTATGCCCATATGCAGCGCCACATTTTGTGTATTGGCAACTTTGAAGGTACTTTTTAATTGTCGTGAACATCTAACTTTCATTGTTTTAAATATTTTCTTTTTTTGGGGTAGGTTCATTCTCCTTTAGAATTGTACTCTTTTTTTATGTGTCAGCTGTGCAGATTTTTCTCATATACTTTCATTGAAAAGGTGGCAGATTCTGTGACAATTGTCAGTGTTATTCCCTCTTGTGCAAGTTTTTCAATAGAATTGTAAAAGGAAACAAGTTCATAATGAAAATGTACAGAAAAATTCAGTCTTGTGAAAAGAGAATTAATCAAACTGCATTGAAAATGCTTCACATCTGTCCTGTCAGCTTATCACACAGATTTATTCTCAAAATCTATGAGGACGCCTTAGGCCAAGTGGTAAAGCAACTGCTTTGTAACTCGCCAAATCCCAGATCAAATATTATTCAGAAAGGCAATTCTTTACAAAGAATGTAGGCCTACATAACATGTCCATGTGGAGATGGGCATTGATATTATCTTAAATGCTGTAATATTTTAGCGTTGCTGGGGACATAGAACCAAAACAAATGAAAAGCTGAAGAGAAATGGGAACAAGATATACATCACATTAGTGAATATTTTGCATCAACAGCAAATGCATTTATTCAAATCGCACCATTGGGACTGGTGCTAACTCCTTGGTATCCATGGTTATACCCATGACATGGCCCTAGGTAGTCAAATCACGTGTCGTCCTCTGCCACTTTCTTTTCACTTTCATTCACATAAATTTCGTTCATAGAAATAAAATGCAAACTCAAGTGAGAAGTAGTGAGTGAGGCTGAGAAGTATGAACCAATGGGCAAAGCTGTTTCAATAATCTCAAAATATTCCATGAATATATGTGCGTACTACCACATTATTTTTGTCCAGTGCATGACTATGATGTACCGTATATTTGTTTTCATCACAAAGAAGTTTTCTTGAGGTTGAGTCGAAATTTTGTTTAATGTAATTTGGGGCCTATGTAAAAGTTTGTTAAGATTGTCAAAATTCCTATTCTATGCAAGAGCCTTATCATTTCATCATTTGATATGGTTCTTATTGTTCTATCTTCTGAGCTCAACTGATGATTGTCTGTCAGTTTGTCACCTTTACATGTTTTGGAAATTTGATTTAAGTGAAGTTTGGTGAAATGATGAGCACTGGCTAAGATTTTGTTTCACAGAGTTGCCTATCATAAATTTCCCTTCAAACAAAATTTGTTATTCATTTTCAACACTAGCCAGATGAAGGTATGAAAAAACAAAACAAAGAACGTGCACGTCAGAAGACAGGAAAGCAAACTTGTGGTAGGCAAGGTGGGCCACTAGATGAATTTCCAGTCCTCAAAAGTAAGCATTGTGCATGATAAACCCTCGTGAGTGACCTCTGTTGAATTCACATTGGATTTGGTAAAAAATATATTCACACAAAACTTAAACATGTTTCTTGGTTGATCTAAAAAATTAACAACAGTATTGAACACCTCATTTCTTAAATCGAATAGTGATAATTTGAAGATTCTCTGGGTTTTCTTTAGCTCTCTATATAATTAAAAAGCCAGTCTATAGACTCCTGCATTTGTTCCAACAACTAGTAAGTTCAAATGATTTAGTGAAGGAAGTGAAAGATCTTGAATCAAATTTAGCCCTAATTAATTTGTATTTGCACACTCTTCAATCCTGATGATTTCAGTTCCTCTTGGTGTCAGAGTGAGGTTGATATTTCTTTAGAAACATTTATTTCTAGGTTTACAGTATTAGGGAGACGTCAGAAGACAGGAAAGCAAACTTGTGGTAGGCAAGGTGGGCCACTAGATGAATTTCCAGTCCTCAAAAGTAAGCATTGTGCATGATAAACCCTCGTGAGTGACCTCTGTTGAATTCACATTGGATTTGGTAAAAAATATATTCACACAAAACTTAAACATGTTTCTTGGTTGATCTAAAAAATTAACAACAGTATTGAACACCTCATTTCTTAAATCGAATAGTGATAATTTGAAGATTCTCTGGGTTTTCTTTAGCTCTCTATATAATTAAAAAGCCAGTCTATAGACTCCTGCATTTGTTCCAACAACTAGTAAGTTCAAATGATTTAGTGAAGGAAGTGAAAGATCTTGAATCAAATTTAGCCCTAATTAATTTGTATTTGCACACTCTTCAATCCTGATGATTTCAGTTCCTCTTGGTGTCAGAGTGAGGTTGATATTTCTTTAGAAACATTTATTTCTAGGTTTACAGTATTAGGGAGACATGATTAATTGGTCTTCATTCCAGTTTTGTTTTTCAGACCTGACAATAAAAATTAGTGCGTTCTCATTTTAGGAATTGATTTTCCTGCACTGGTTCTTGAAGCAAAATCCACTGTCAGGGAGTGAAAAGACATGATGCAGGTTTTCTCTGTAACTGTGTGGAAGTGATAGTGAAATTTTGTTTTACATCATGAATGTGAAGTGAGAATACATTGAAACTGGAATACAAGCCCAGATTTACCGAGACAGCTACAACAAGAGAAATGAAAATCCCATGTTGTTGTTTTTTTCTTTCTTGGCTTAAAACAAGACATGAGGGTTGCAGCCACTAAGGGTCTGTGTTGCAGACCTGCTGGCACATTCTTTGAAACAACATGTAGGTCCACTCAAATTTCAGTTCTACTCTCCCCTCCCCTCAATGTGTATGTGTCATGCTGACTGATTTGGTCGATCAGTGTGAGTGAGTGTGATGAAACAAATCGTTTTGAAGTTAACTGTAGTTTTATGTGACAGGTCCTGGGCAAGACAAATGAAATGAAATGTGTACCGCAGTTTGTGCCTCACATGATGAGGGGTGTGGAATCGTTTTCTTGTGACTATCATTGTGAAAGGTGATAACTGCCCATTAGGGCTCCCGCAAAGTATTACTCGGGTCACATCCCCTCTTCTTTGTTACTGCCGGACCAGCTTCTGCTGTACCAAGACCTCAGATTTAATGAGAACAATGGATTGGTCATGATGACCTCATGATGACCCGAGTTCCACTGCATTAGTATTATCATCCCTCATCTTTTCTTTTCTTGTGTGTTTTAGTTTTATTCGTCACCAGCATAGTTATTCATGGATTTTGTTGCACACTCTCAAAACCTGTCCTTTTTTCTTATATGAAAGTATAAGATTTGGTCAGGTTGCATTTACTTTGACTCAGAGAAATTTAATAATAGTCGAGGAAAGGAAAATATATAGGCCTATGGAGGTTCTAGTTCTAGGTTGGTGCAATAGGATGCGCCTGGTAATGATAAATAGTGAGTTTGCTTTTAGTTGTCTAAATTCCTGTCCCACCTGTGACGAGATTGAGTGAAGTTGTCTTGAAATTCTGTCTTGGTTTAACAAATGAATGCTTTCTTTACTAAAATAGCAACACCATTGTTTTTTTATCATGATCCTTAATTCCTCTTGTCTGCATTTGTCTCCTAAATTTTCGTGTCCGCATTTATGTGATTGAATAAAGTTAAATAAAGTTTATATTTACTAGAGTGGCCCATTATTTCACTTTCAACTGGACTACTAAGCGCATGCAGGGCATTTGTAAAACTGATCTGATGTTTTTGAGGGAAGACTTTGTATATTACTAAATAATATTAGTAGCCTATTTCAGAAACTATTTCCATGAACCACTGGTATATTCCAGCATGTCCTCTTTGGAACTAGTGGTTTGTTGTTGTCATTCTCTCTATCATGAACCAGTACTGATCATTGCACTGCATGGGGATACTTTTTTTGTTTTCGCATTGTATAGAGGGGAATGTTATTGTTATTATCTATATGGCAAAGGATTTTACTCATTTTCACATCACAATTTCATGATTTAATTTGTCAAATAATGTGTTTGTCGTATTGTTTTCATAATTTTATTTCCCCCTTGGTGTGAAAGAGATCAATCAAAAGGTTTCTTTAAATTGTTACTATTTTTGTTCAATGCTTTGTAATTTGGTTTTTCTTTTAAACAACAGGTTCTTATTGAAATAAAGAGCAAAGTTTGATGATGTTAATGAGGCTTCGATTGCACTTTATTTTTTATCAACATGCATAGTATTACATGTATTACTATTACATGTAGTATCGTACAGTAGCATCATCTTTTATTCTAAAACTATATCAGAGTCTCTGTGCTTCTATTTAACCCAAACTGTGGGGCCATCAAATGATTTTGTGCTACCAATGTAATTTGTGCAGAGGGTATTACTACATGTATTACCTATTCAAAACTTCATAGTTTGTAACCTGCAGATACGATTTGCGTTAATGGATTCACATCCTGGCCACACAGCCAGACAATAAGAACAAATGATTTTTCTATGTTCTGCCGTATGCTAGTAGTATCATTATGAAAATGGTTATAGTACAGGGTGAGCCCTAAAAAATAGGTTCCTCTGTTTGCGCCATATTTTACTTAATTGTTATTGAATTTCCACCAAACTTCCCACACTGTGAGTATGTCCAGGCGGAAAAAGTTCCTGAAACTTTTGTAGAGATTGATGATCTGGTTCAAATGATTTGCGAAATTTTAAAAGCCACCCTGTTTTCTGAAAATACGCGATTTTCCAGGAAGTGCAAAAAGTTAGTAATATTAGTAAGCACTGCGCGCGTCTTTAGACGGAAAAAGTGGAGTTCAAATCGGTTATGGCGATGAAAAAACATACTAGTTCTTAGATTCTTAGTAAACTAGGCTTCTGTATCTCTTGACATCAAAACATTATCAAGACTATGATTTCCTGCATTTTGTGGGTTTATGTTGAGTGTTTTTTGCCTTATGTATGGCTTGGGCTGATAAAGACTAAGCAAAATTTTAATGCTGTTGAACTTTCCTCTGGAATAAAAACACTAAACAAAACTAACAGATTTAATAAAAAGCATAAAATCTAGTAAAAGTGATTGCGACAGGTCTATTACAGGTGTCAGTTGATAAATCAACGGGTATTGGCTGCATAAAAACGCTCATCTCCAAACTTGCTCATCGAAGCATATTCCTCAGAGGACAACATGCTGTCGACTGATTCCGACAAACGCTCCATTGAAGACGATCCCAATAACTTGATACCGTAGATAATTTCCTTCAGCTGTTTAAAGCTGTTAAGAACTCTGTATTGACCAAATCCTTTTCACCAAATTTGGATCTCTCGAATATTTATCCTGAAAAAAACAACCCAGCATAACAAAAGCTTGAGGGGCATGTAGCCTACTGCAAACGAAATATTGTTTTACCGGAAAATGACATGGCTTCTTTTAAAAAATGCGCGATACTTCATTTTCTGGGCATCAAACAAAATGAAATTTTAAGGAACTTTTTCCGCCAGGCACACTTTACAGTATGTGAAGTTTCGTAAAAATCCGTAGACTATTAAGCAAAATATGGCGAAAACCGAGGAACCTATTTTTTTTGGCTCACCCTATAATAGTGTGAGAATGCTTGAAACAGCCAAGTACACTCCTCATCTTGTTACAGGAGTTTAAATGATACACATGAAACAACTTGACAAAAGTAATTTTTATTAGGTTTGATTGTGGTTACCCCTTGTAACACTGTACCTGTAAGGTTAAATCTTAAAGGCAGGCTACTTCAAGGGTCAACCAGGGCTGAGAAAGACACAATAACATTGCCCATCTGAAAAACAGGGGGTGATTGTCCAACGTGGGGGGGGGGGGGAGTGAACCCCGGTCCGCTGTGTGGTAGGATGAAGAGCCTAAACATTGCACCACTGACCCTGGTGTAATTTTTTTTTTTGACAGGAAGGTTGGAACTTTGTTTTAATATTTTACTTTATGTGTTGTAGGCCTACTTGATACATTTTACATTAATTTTCGTTGACAAGTTAGTAAAGATCTTCAGCTCTCCCATGAAATTTCAAAACGACTCTAGTCTTGGTTTGGATTTGGTTCCAAGCCACTTATAACACTGTGAGTGTAAGTACTGTAAGGTCATTTTAGAGCTGAGCTACTTTGTTGCTTGTGTTAGAGCCAACGAGAGCTAAAGGGGATACTCGAAAAGTATACATGTAGGCCTATGTATGTATGCATGCTCTACTTCTTTTTAATAATTTTGGCTTTACTTTTCAAGTCCCTGTCTGGTCTTGAAATAGGCCTACATGTTCAGGGTGTTTTTTTATACAGTGGAACTCAGATATAACAATAACAAGGGAATTTAAATTTAAAATCCCCGTTTTTGTCCTTCTTTGACTTTGAAACATTTTGGATAACGAGATCCGAGTACCACAACCTCGGCTATATTAGGTAACAAGGTTCAGGTTGAACTATTCGAATGGTATCTTATGATACCAAACCTGTTATAAGCACTCCACTGAACAAACACAGGCCTACATAATAATGCCATATATAGGAGTAGCATTCATTCACTCATTACAGTACTTGAAGTGGACTACATGTAGTTAAGTTCACTATACGGGCTGTGCCTTTGGTGTTGGCGTTATTAATATTATCGTAAGGACTGAGCACATGGAAAAGAGTCTATGACTTGCTCACACATTCTTTACTCCCAACATTGTCACATACCATGTGCAAAAAGGTCTGTGCTGAGGTGACAGTAGCCTACTCTTCTTACGCATGCCAAACCTCGGTTATATGGTAACGAGATAGTGAGGTTCGGATCGAACTACATGTATTCAGATATCCTGAGACAGACACGGACACCATACCCATTACGAGCACTCCACTGAACAAACAAGCCCACGTAACGAAGCCTTTTACAATATACTCTGTATTATTACATTCATTCTCTCATCACCGTCACAGTACTGTGCTTTAGATTGTCTAGTTAAGCTCACTGTGCGAGCGGTGCCATTGGAGTTGTAGGGACTGCACACATGGTAAAGAGTCTGTGGGCTGCTCACGCATTCTTTGTTTCTGACATGCTTTGGTTACCTTGGTTACCAGTTTTACATCCCCCGCAACACTGTAAGGTCATTTAAGAGACGGGCTGCTTCAACCCTGCCCACCAGGGCCAACCTGGGCTGAGAGAAAAAAAATATAACAGAAAAAAACGCAGTTCGTTCGGGACCAGGATTGAACTCGGATCTTCCGCATGACAGGTAAAGAGCCTACCATTACACCACATGTGGTACAGCAGGTCTCTACTTAGTAACTTTTATTACTCTCTCTTAGCACCATGCAACAAATAGTTTTAAAAAATCAGTTTAGAAACAAACATCTGAATAAGGGAATAAACACGTTGCAACACATACGTAGTCATCATACACATAAGGCCTACATACTACGGTACACATTTATTCGAGGACACACAGGTAAGAAGTGTCCACAACCACACATACATGGAACAAACATAACTGCCCATCTATGCTTGCTCACATTAGTCACCACACCCACAGGCGTAGAAATTCATAATCTTTGAAAATAAAATATATTGTATTTATGTACAGTGAAACCTCGTAATACTGCCCCCGGCTGTACCGCCATTCCCGCATACCGCCTGCTTTTCACTGTGGTATAGTTTGGTTAGTGTACAAAAACAGTGAAATAACTCTTAGTCTTTGTAAATTGTATTGCCATCCGCCAGTACTTCACTGTGTAGATCTACATATCTTAAGTAAACATAGTAAATGATGCCCCTTATTATTAAGTTTATACCACCAGCTCAAAACCATTGAAGTTGAAGTTGAAGTAATCCAAAACCCACCCCCTCTCACTTATGCCTCTCTGTCACTTGGCAAAACATACGTTTCGCCAGTGTGCCAAGACTGATGATTCTCTGGTCAGAATGAACCCTCAACCACAGACGAACAGCTCGTGCGGTGTGTGAGGCAGCTCCATCTTGATGGAAACACTGACCTGTTAAAGTCCATTTCAACAAGGCTCTTCAGAGCTCTCTAATCCTTGGTCATGATCTTTAGGTAACGATCAGAGGTGACCGTAGGTGTTTTATCTCCGTCCACTAAGAAATAGGGTCCAATGATGCACTCGTAACTCATGGCACCCCAGGTAGTGACTTCGAAATCGTGATAATTTCTCCGGCGCTTCATTAGGCTTTGCTAAGCCCCACAATCTAGTTTTTATTGATTCCCCATAGTATAGAGAAAAATGCACCCTTTGTGTGCATTTAAGGTAGGCCTACACATGTATGATATACATGTATTCTGATTCGTGCAAAATGTCCATGGATAAGTTGGAATTCTTTTCTTGGCCCTTTTAAATGCAGTTACTCAATTATAGTCCTAAATTCAGCGTCTTTTCTTCGATTTTGAAGCGCATTTTGACTTTGATTTTGACCTTCACAAACAACTTGACCGTGACATTCTACAACCTGTTGCAACAGAATCTTACTTGGCATCCTAAAAAATTAGTAGGAAACGCTATCTTTAGAGTATCACACCAAGAACACCCTTGCAGGCGAGAAAGAATTAATTTTACATGTAATTTTTCCTTCTTTACACTTTCAAAGCATTGCTTGCGGAGCCGCGATAAAGCCAGCGTGCTTTTTAACAGCACAAGCAAATTTAGAAAATTTCAAGCGCATGCTTTTACTTTTATCGCGAGCAAGCATTCTCTTTGTGCCACCGTTGAGACTAGTGACCTAAAGGCAGAGGATGGGAGTTCGATCCTGAGCACCTGCTTCAGACAAATAGGCTACATGTATGATTGTACTTGTATTTGTAGGCTATCTCTGCTGGACTTGCATCTCTCTCAGAATCTGATCCTGGGTTGGCTCTGACATAGTGACAATCTGTCCCAAGGCTCGCAAAGTAGCCCTTTTAATCTTAACTAAATGACCTCAGTGTTGAAAGTAGAAAGGACCGGAAAACAAAACAAAACAAAATCCTGGAGCATAGGCTGTGTTAGAGCACTGAGGTATAGTACTACTACGGTACCAAAAAAAAGAGTGCATTCTTTGACTCCTCAGTCTGTGATTTTCAACAAAATCAGGTGAAACTTCATGTATGTCTCGATATCAGCTCTTGACCCCAGTTCAGTGAACTTTCCTTACGATAACCTGTGACGCAGGAATACCGTACCTCTTTCTCTCATTCAACATTGCATCCATCTCCGTCTCAATAACCTCCCAATACATATTTTGTATCGTGAGCATCTTTTTACTTTAGACTTTAGCGCACATGGGTGAAAGTGCCTAGACTCTGCCTGGCCTGCAAAAATTTCAAGTCAAACCCAGGTGGTCTGCAAGAACTACGCGCTAAGGCGGGGCGTCCATTGACCTGTTTTGTCAGTTGCAGGCCAGGCTCATCTACATATTATGAGCCTGGCCTGCAACTGGCAAAACAGGTCAGTGGACGCTCCGCCTAACTCCAAATTCTAAGATTAAGATAGGAACTTAAGACATTGCACAACACATGCAAAATTGAAGGCCAGCCGGCATAGGCGAGTTTTTATCTTCGCACTGCCGGCATACTTTCACCCATGTTAGCTTAGTAGTAAAATGTGTGACAACCATTTTGATTAAGCATAGCCTACCTCTCGATACAAGAGCGAAGACCAACACTACACAGATCAAAAATGGTCCATTGACTGTACCCTTAGGTACAGTAGTAATAGGTACCACAAACCAAAATTTCAAATGCATAACAGGCCAATTTTGTTGTAAGCATTAAACAGAGCCATGCAAACCATGAACATTGCTTTTTATTTCATCACAATTGGTCA
>JAUKPP010226464.1:0-13771 GCA_032273245.1 Phyllaplysia taylori | reverse complement strand
GAGAGAGAGAGAGAGAGAGAGAGAGAGAGAGAGAGAGAGAGAGAGAGAGAGAGAGAGAGAGAGAGAGAGGGTGAAAGTAACTAAAGTGCACAAAAGTAGGGTAGGAAATTAAGAAAATATACAAAACAACACCAAAAAGACAGGGTACAATTAACACAAAAACAGTAGAACGTATACAAAGAGGAGGGGGAAATCAAACACACAAGACAAGTAGAGAAAGTCAATAAAACCATAGAGACACAACATTGTACTTAATTGCTTGTACTCACCGGCGGGCCAGGCGTCCACATAGCGGCCGATGTGCTGGCTGAAGGCGTGGCCTTGCTCTTCGTCCGCCATCTTTTCGGGAGAATACGACTTCCGGGAGACGGCGACTTGGCCTTGTGCATAGCTGCAGAGGAGGAGGAACACAGTGAGGAAGAGAATGAGATGGGGTAGCTGAGAAATCCGAAATCGTCTCCGTCCTCGTCATCGCTGAAATTCTCGCTAGCCGCGACCATATCGTCGTTGTCGTCAGCCTGAAGATCTGGTAGGGATTTACTCCTAGTTAGTTTGCCGGCCGCTGGGTGGCTCTGAGATGGTCGGCGTCCGCTGCTGCTACGTCGGGAGAAAGGTGTTATATTTGTGTCGCTGTTGTTATTGTTATTGTTGTTATTGTCGCTGCTGTTATCGCGGTCGAAAGTCGGAGTACCGCGGAGGCTTCCTAGGGAGCGAGGACTTCCGCTTCCTCTAGAGCTGCCGCTCTTCAGTGGCGAAAACACCGAACCTAGGGTTTCAGCGACGGTGCGCAAAGTCCCACCGCTGTTTTTCTTTTTCAGACTCGGTCTTTTCGGTTCGGGAGCTGGGTTAGTTTTGAGGAGTTGCATGCTTTTGCTGGGTTTGACTAGAATAGAAGGTGGGGGGTTCACAACATGGTTTGCGGTGGCGTTAGTGTTATTATTCCAAACAGGGTTGTGAATTTGGTTAATGTTTTTGTTACCATTGTTCGCATTGACAGATTGAGGCATGCTAGAATGATGCTGGGATACTGATGAAAACGAAGATGATGAAGATGTCGAAATTTCATGCGATGTCTGGTGTTGTGATTCGGACACAGGAGTGACCACAACTTCTGCCACTCGACACAAACGTGAGTTACAGCCAGGCACGTAACGCCGATCAAGCATCACATACTCGGACTCAATATCTCCGTCACTTGATGTCTTTGCCACGATTGGTTTCATCTCAGTGTCTTCCCGTGGATCATGAGATATCGCCCTCCTCAGAATGCTTTTCTCGCCGCCTCTCCGAGGTAACGTGCTGTACGGGGAGTGCATGACAGCCGTAGATATTGCTGTTCTGTGTAAACTGTCAGTCGACGGACGGCCGAGCCGCTGACCGAAGCTAGAGCGTCTTGGGGGGAGACTTAAGTTATCTCCAT
Organism: Phyllaplysia taylori; assembly: GCA_032273245.1. Classification (NCBI taxonomy): domain Eukaryota; kingdom Metazoa; phylum Mollusca; class Gastropoda; order Aplysiida; family Aplysiidae; genus Phyllaplysia; species Phyllaplysia taylori. The sequence goes on along the minus strand of JAUKPP010226464.1, from coordinate 12,351 downwards.
CTGATGGTACAGCTTGTAGCGAGTGACGGTCTGACGAGGTACTATGGTAGTCAACAGATCTAGAGAGTCCGGACGCGGACTTTGTCATGGTGGCGTAACAACTCGCTCTTATCACGTCACTATTGCTGTAGATTTCTTCACTCTCATTATTTTCGTTTGCGATGATCAAGTCATTCACAGGGCTGCTATGTCGGCGGTCAGATTGCGGTGTCTCTTCCGTTTTTGGAGGAAGATTTCCGAACTGAGCCGCGCTTTTCGACCTCTGAGGGCCTTCGCCTGAGCGTCTGGGGACGGGGTGATGTATCGGATCACGCGTAGCTTTGTTGAGGAAGAAGCTGAGTTTGACGTAGTTTGGGCTCCATGTGTCCAGGCTGGTCATCGATGAGTAGGGCGAGTCCGGGGCGGAGGCGGTGGACGTGTAGCTCTGGACACTGCCCTTTGAAGATGGTGGAGGGTTTGCAGACGACGGAGGGTTCGGAGAAGATGGAGAGTTTCCTGAAGATTTAGGGGCAGCGGGAGTATTTCTGGCCCCACTGTCAATGTCATCATTAGGTTCTGTATAGAAATAACCTTTGCTCGACGAAAATGACGAGCTTGATTCTGTGTGACTGGACGGGAAGGATTTTCCGCGAGTCAGAGCATTCTGAAACCCAGAGCCTTGATGAGATGATGATAATGAAGACGATGAAGACCTCGCTGTCTCGTCTCGGTGAAAGTCGTTGCTAACTGGGAACGAGCTACCCCTCGTCAGTCCATTCATACGTTTGTGTACGGTCTTATTGTCAGGCGCTCTCACCTGCTGCATTTGGACATAGTCTGAGTCATCTACGTCTGTCTTTGAGGAACTATTGCTGGATGTCAGAAGTGTTCTAGAGTCACGATGCTGCAGACTTCTGTTACTGTCCCGGTGTTGAGGTCTTGTCTCGATGAGTGACATACTGGCGTAGTGGTTGGGTAATCCATAATTTTGCTGTGGCTGTTTCGTCAAGTAAATACTGTGCGAGGTTTGGGTTTGGGGGTTCGAAGAGGTCATAAAGTTGTGCTGTGATTCGCTGCGTCGGCCGTGGGTGATGAACTTCTGATGGTTATGATGATTTTGGTGAGAGTGATGGCTGTGGCGATGTTGATGAGAACGACTTTGATGCTGCTGGACAGGACTAGAGTTGTTCTCATAAAATAGGTTTTGAGGTGGATACCCGTTTTCGACTCGCCCCACCCGACGGTTTCGGCTCTGAGATTGCTCCGAGGAGGTTCCATGACCTGAAATACCATTCTCCCTCACAACACCTTGTTTCGACAAAGACGACGAAGAAAACGAGGACAACGATGAATTATGCGACGAGGATCCCGTACCTCCAGGGGGAGGTGAGAAATGTTCTAACGAATGTCGCATTGTGGACGAGGATATTGTGTCATCATAGATTTCAATGAACGGCACAGTTCGTCCATCGTGATTCTCATGGGAGCTGTTTCGCTGACGTTGCGTCAACGATGTGTCCTTGTAACTCCTGTGTTTGATGTCATCCTCTTGTACTGCTTCCTCGGGGTATCCGTTCGGAACGAAACTGTTTGGAAGTGACGATCGAGGGTTCTGCATGGCCACAAAGTTGCTCACTAACACCATAATATCCTCGATGCGACGACTTAAGTACCCCCCACAGTGTTGACAAATTTATCACAATGCTAATCCTGAACAAAAGCGAAACTTATATGAAAGTTAAATGTTTAAAAACAAGTTATTGTTTGTTGTCATCTGGATCCATTGTTCTCACATTTTGAAATCCTGACAGCCTGCAATAATATATGCAAACATTTTTCTCATTTTTTCGAACGGGACAAAATAGAAGATAATAATACACTATTCTATCGTTACATACTTTTTTTTTTATCATTTCTGTCAGCGAAATTCTGCTATTCTGTTATTCTAATATTTATATATTTACTTTTGTTTCCGGTATCTATCTTTGTAATAAAACACGAAGAATATATAGGCCCTACGGTTCCATTTTTCTTTGATAGTTTCAAAATCCTACTTCTTTACTCTCATCCTTTTTTGCAGTTCGTAATATCAGTTTCGTTTCTGGAGATCAAGCCTTTTTACATTATGATTAAGATTTACATTGATTGACTGGTATACAGTCATACGATTGAATCACAGAGAGAGAGACAGACAGACAGACAGACAGACAGATAGACAGATAGAGAGATAGAGACAGAGAGGGAGAGAGGGGGGGAGATAGAGAGGGGTGAGCAACAAAGACAAAGGGACTGAGACATGGGGGGAAATCATTATCATTATTTTCTATCAAACTACCGACATCCATCCCTAAAGAAAGCAATAACAAAAGTTAATAATATCCAGTGACTGGCTACTTCAAAAGAGCTTGCAAACGACATATTATTATCCTGTATTCTGAATGAGTTCCCAGCTGGTGGCTTCACGATACTATTATCATTGTCCACACTCACTTTCAACGGTCTGCCTCGCTTTATGGACCCCGAATATTATTGTTTCCCCTTTTAATAATCTATGTCACCGGGTTTCCCTTTGTCATTGACTTATCAGCGAGGAAGTCTTCACATTATTAAGTTTGGCGTTTACCTTTACACGTGAGAGGAATGCAATAACACAGTCTTTTCTTTTAAAGTTACTAATTTTGTCACTATAGATATTCCTACTGTTACTATTGTTGGTGATGCCGTCACTGCAAATATTACATAATAATATGTATCACTATCGCTACACTTGTTGGTCTTTTAAAATTCTTATGGTTGTCGTTGCTTCTATTATTAACATTGTTTTTGTCGATGTAAAATCATATAATTGTTATGACACGATTTATACAATTGCTTACCAATATGTAATATAAGAAATGGAGTTATGTATATTGGGTAATTGTTGTGTTAATTATTACGAAATGCATTTGTTCTAATAGATGTAGATGTATATGAGTTCTAAAATTGGCATAAAGATACCATATAGGCGCCTTTGAATGTATTTAATTTCTTCCTATGAATATGATCATTAGATCGAGATAACAGAACAGCAGAAACGCAACGGAGACCTCTAGCCTACATATTGTATCATATAAATGTTAATAATAATATTATCATGATCAATCCATTGCTATAGTCTGTCTGCATTTTTACTACTTATGCTAGTTCATTTTATTTTAAAAGTACCTTATTGACTTTGGTTTGTTATCTTGCTATTGCTGTTATTATTATTATTATTATTGATATAATCAAAATTGATGTTATTATTATTACTACCATGAACTCTAAATACTAATAATTGTTGATCACTATTTTTATCATTACTAGATCTAGTTCTAACACTAGGCCTATTAGGACTTTTACAAAGAAATCGATATTTTTTCTTAAAACAATATTCCCCAATCTGGACTATTATTATTGATATAATCATTATTGTTATTATCATTATTAGATCTACTAGATCTACTCTAAGTACTCCTAATTATTTATCACTATTTTTTTTACTAGTTCTAACACTAGGCCTATTGGCACTTTTACAAAGAAATCAATCATTTTTTTGTTAAAACCAATATTCCCCCAAACTGGACTGAATCCTACTGCCTACGAGAGTAATGCAACATCGCCGTGACCCGGCTTTGAGCCGCTGTGCGAATGTAAACACAAGAAATCCCGCTGTCCTCCTGAACCACCTGTCCAACACAAGCCTTAAAAGGGTTAACACAAGCGGCATACACCGAAAACGAATGAGTAAAATTAAAAATTATTGATTGAAATATTGATCTAACTTCACACGTTTTACCAGAAATTCGCTTTAATGGTCTATCAAAGAAAATCCAAAGTGAAACAGGTTCTTCGTTGTGAAAGCAACACCAAGACTGAATGGACATATTTTGTGCCATTCTCTCAACAACACTAACTTACGCTGACCATTCCTTCGTGTTAATCCAATTAGGAAGTCCTTTGAAGTTACTACAACTTGTATTACACCGGCCTTCTGAAGCGAACAAGTGAACAGAAGGTGTGACGGAAGTTTGGCAATGAACAGTGCAGAATTTCGCAAAGAAGCTAATAAAAAGTGGCGAATAAGGAGTCCGAATGGAGACACACGCACACACGTACGACGACAACCGCCGAGCGCCTGCGACAGAAGCGCACAGTCCGCCGAAATATGCCCTGTACGTCCACGAAGCGCAACACTCCCTTCCTTTGCCAAGGGGACCGCGCTAATGTCGGTCACAGGAGAGCGGAGAGGGGAAATAACTACTTTACTACATTGCAACTACTACAACAAACCCACGTGACGAGGCGGGAAAGGACCTTGTGCCTGGGCGAGGAAGTTTTAGGGGCCACTGCAAAGCTCGATCTCCCTTCGTCCCCTGCGTCTTCTTTTTCTTCCTCCTCGCCCGCCACCAAAGCCAGTCCATGCGTCCTCCCTCTCTTTCTCTTTTGTCGCCACAGCGCGCTGGTAGGGGGTGGGCGAGATGCGGGCGGGTGTCGTTTCGATTATTCGGACCTTGGTTTGGTTTGGGTTTGGCTTAACGTCCCTTGCAACACTGTAAGGTCACTTAAAGGACGGGCGGCTTCGACCATGCCTGTCAGGGTCAACCCGGGCTAAGTGGGACATTGTCCCAGCACAAAAACGGAGATATACTCGATAAAACAAACTGCCCCACGTGGGCCTCGAACTCACGTCCTCTGTGTGATAGACATAGCGCCTAACCATTACACTATTGTTCGCACCAAGTCAACAAGAGTAAACTATCAATTGAGATTCTTTGCGTTCCGAGAAATTAAAGAGCAATCGATTAAATCACAACGACTTAATTCTGACTTTAGACTTTTCTTTCCATCGAGTGTGAGTAGGCTACCCCAATACACTGTTTCCTGGCACATGCTTGAGCATAGTCATAACCTATTCTTAATTAGTAATTTCATGAATTAAACATCGTTTATTTTCTCTTTTCCGAGGAAAAGAATTAATACAAGAAATTATTTCTTAAGTTAATACATATTTTAAGAGACTTTATTGTTGTTTTTCTTTATAATTTTCTAGGAGTGTATATTATGGGAGTGCGGTGGTGACGATCTGGGTTAAAAATATCATTATTGGTACCCAGATGGAAAACATAACCATAGACCTATATTATATCCCAATGGGGATTATGATATCCCTAACCTTTCACAGGCTTCTTCTACTTGTATTGTTTTGGTTTTTTTGCTTTTGGTTGTGGGTTGTTTTTTTGTTTGTTTGTTGTTTTGTTGTTTGCACATAGTATCCGAGCATTAATCGTTCATGACTCTTTAACCTTTTCATATTCAGGACTGAGTTCTTCCTCTGCGGTAAAACCCCAATTACCTTTTAAAGACTCGTGGCCAAATTAAGACACAATACTTGTCAAAGATCTATTTAGTCTGGCCCAAAGAATAAACCAACAACTAAAGAAAATCTTGGCGCAAATTTTCATTAAATGCAACGGCATGCCCTCCTTAAAACTAGACATAACTAAACCAAAGCCAAGCAAAAAAGAATTGTTATTCGGATTTCCCAAACACGAACATGTATCTACTTATTCGGAAATTTCGTTATCGATTCGTTTGCCCAGTCTTACTTTTGGCCGTGCGTCCACCCAGCCAGGCGTTGGACTAAAGTAGGACCCGATAGTATTTGGGGCCACTTTGAGAATGAGAACTCCTTCTCTCTCTCTCTCTCTCTCTCTCTCTCTCTCTCACACACACACACACACAAACACACACACACACACATACTCTCTCTCTCTCCCTTCTCTGTTTTTCTCTCTCACGATCTCTCTCTCTCTCTCCCTCTCTTACACACACATACTCTCTCTCTCCCTACTCTGTTTTTCTCTCTCACGCTCTCTCTTCTCTCTCTCTCTCTCTCTCTCTCTCTCTCTCTCTCTCTTTCAGGACCAAGTTGTCGATCCCTTGCTTGTTCACTTGTTGAAGGGCCATAATACCGTAAGTACCGACCCTTTATCGCTTCAGGAGCGCTATAGTCCAGCTCAAGTCTCTCAAAGGTCAAAACTGTGACTTCTACGTGGCTTAGTGAAGAGACGATGTCACAGATTTAAGATACCAACAACCTGAATATGGAATTGAAGGTCGTCCTGAGACTACAGGCGAACCTAGGACTCCGATATTGTTCTTTAAAGAAGACTATATCCCTGATTCACCCTACTCAGAAAGTATAGATGATCTTCGATAACTCTAATTCTATGTTAAGTCCAGCTCGGTGAGGGAAGATATAGAAGAGAGAGCGAGGGAGAGAGAGAGAGAGAGGGGTGGGGAGAGAAGAGAGAGGTTAGAGAAGAGAGAGAGAGGGGGAGAAGAGAGAGAGAGAGCGCCTGGAGAGAGAGAGAGAGAGAGCGACAGAAGAGAGAGAGAGGGGGGGGAGAGATAGAGAGGGGGAGTGGAGAGAAGAGAGAGAGAGAGACAGAAGAGAGAGGGGGAGAGAGGGGGAGAGAAGAGAGAGAGAGCGACAGAAGAGAGAGAGAGACAGAGGAGAGAGAGAGGGGAGAGAAGAGAGAGAGAGAGAGAGAGAGCGACAGAAGAGATATATATAGAGAGAGAGCGAGAGAAGAGAGAGAGAGAGAAGAAGGAGAGAGGGGGGGGGGGGAGAGATATTATTATGGTGACCGGAGGTTTCGGGACCCTCGTGTACGACCTTGAACCAGTGACTGGCAATTTCAGTTACTCGAGGACATGTTATGGAAGTCCAGGAAGTTAGTAAAAGCAAAACTACGAAATCAACGTCATTTCAGAAGGAAAGTTATGAAAATACATGGTTAGATAGATAAATAAACTAATATTAAATCAATACATTTGTTTTGTTGTTGCTCTTTAAAAGAAGAACAATGGAGCAAAAACTAGCTGACATATTATGCAGAGAAGAGTTTGGGTAATGAAATATAATAACACAAAATCATACTTGATTTGATTAAATTTTGCAATTTATTTATCAATCAAATTACATGTACATGTATGGCATAAGAACACACCATAGGACAAAGAAGTCATATTATAACAATACACGATAGTTAAAATAGGAAAAAGAAATCATAATATTATACAACAATACACGATAGTACAAATAGGAAAAATACATCATATACAACAATACACGATAGTACAAATAGGAAAAAAACATAATGATGGTGATGGTAATGATATTATTGGTAACTACGACATTACATATTATAATTTATGTATGTTGCTTTTACAAGTAGGAAAAATAATCACCAACCACAACCTCAAAACACAGTATAAAATAATTTTGATGATACATGTTTCCGTTGGAGAGCCTCTTATCTCCTTATCTACTCCTGCATTTACAAAAGGCATTGGGATATATTTGTATGAAAACAACACATCAGTGAAATAACGTACTCGATCATAAGAACGATACATGTCTCCGTTTGAGAGCCACTCATTTTCTTATCTACTCCTGCGGTTACAGAAGGGATTAGCATAGATTTGAACGTGTGTCTAGGAACTAAGAAAAAAGTGTGTGTGATGCTGTGTGTGTGTGTGTGTGTGTGTGTGTGTGTGTGTGTGTGTGTGTGTGTGTGTGTGTGTGTCGGGAAGGGGGGGGGGGTGGTCAACAAAAAAACACAGAGAGCACCAATATTGAATGACCAAAAAGAATTTGACACAAGCATCATTAAACATGCCCATGACGTGCCTTTTAGATAACAATGCATTACGAGTTCTTCATTCGTTTTATAAATCTGTGTACGGGAAACAAAGTGAAAAGACTCAATTAAACAGCGCGCCTTATTTATCCAGACCACAAAATTCGTTCTGACACAATCAGCTATACAGGTAGATACGTGATGAGATATTGACAACAGCTTATTGTTTTCAAAAGTCGTTTTTTCTGTCCCCCCCCCCCCCTTTTGAAAAACAACAACAACACTATTTAGACATTAGTTTACTACAACCGCAAAACCGCTGCGCATGCAACACGCATTGCATTCCTACATGCCTCAGTGTTCTGCTTCTACAGCAAAAAAACGACAGAGATAAAAACAACAACATCATAATAATAGTAAAACAATGTTTCTCATGCCTCTAATTGTTTTAGTTTAGTTGTAGAAGTGTTAATGGCAGAATCGTTTGTGACCTCTGGGCTTAGAAGTCAAATGAGTGTATTGTTGGTGCATTATTACATGCAGAGTTTCGAAAGGTCAGACAAAAATAACAGAGGGAGGAAGATGCACACAACAACAACAACAAGTGACAAGCTGTCAGAAAACCGAAGAGCCCTCTCCCTTTCCGCCCATACACAGTCACAGATCACCCAGACACACACATCTCTCCTCCTCCTTTCTCTCTGGTGAATATAATATTGCATTCTTACACAACATGTTGCACTTGTTGGTGTTGTCATTTATTGTCACTGTAACACGACCATACCGAATTTCTCGTCGGAGAACAATAAATGTTCTGATTCTGATTTGATTCTGATATCTATATACAGGGTGTCGCAAAAAGTTGGGCACCATTTTAACAGTCAATAACTTTGCCAATTCGTGTTTGAATTTATGAAATTGCATACAACTGCGACTACATAAAGGGGAATAGAGCTTTGAAATCTTCATAGTGATCGAACAAAAGACAAAGGTACAACGCCCTTTAAAAAAACATCATAAAAAATAGCAACTAAACGTCAACACAAATTTTAACATTTTCAAGTCCTTGATAACGAAATGGATGCTACAGGTTGTTTTTTTTAACAAAAATATTTGACATTTAATGTAATTACACCTCATCACAGATCATATGGGCTACAAAACACCAGGGAGTGACATGCTAAAAGCACGTGCTCTATGTGTGTGCCGCCCAATCGACGACACTCCCTGATCCGGACCTAAAAGTTTCGAATCACTCTCTGGCACATCTGAGGATGCACCTGTCTCAGAGCAGCGGTGATGTTTGTTTTCTGAATATCCGTCTGACCATCTCGTGATGACGAATTCCTGTCATCTGTCTTAGCCGACGGATAGAAAACTAGGGATTTTCACCGCAAGCAGCCCTCACACGAGAAACGTACTCCGAGGTGTAGAAAAAAAACCCTCCTTTGACAATTCTTAAAATTGGACGATTTTATAAGGGCTAGCCATACGGTCTAAAAATGCACCGATTCTAGCCAAATTTTTGTGACTACTTCCCCTAGGCTGAACCTCGATATCACCAAGTTTGATAACAATGCGCCAAAATCTGTGGAAGTTATACAGAATCGAAAGGGTGCCCAACTTTTTGCGACACCCTGTATTATACCGATTTGAACGCGACCAGGGCGAAAGTGAAAATAAGATTCAAGAGTCTGAAACAGCAAAAAAGGCTGCATGCGCTTCTAGAAATAAAGGGGTTCTAGTGATATAACCCACGATGACTAAACTAGCTCTCGAACAGAGATGCTGCAAGATGGGATACCATAGGATTCACGATAATAATATGTTGCCACACTAGTGGGCATAAAAATAGCAGTAAAAGTCACGTACCTCAATCAAAATGCAATGGATATATCATACTTTTATGTAACTTAAACCTGAGATGAATGACAAATGTTCAAGAGTGCTCCTTTGTTCTTCCACGACACATACTGTATTTTTTTTTCTTGGTTCAAGTTTTTAACTTAATTGTTATTTGCAAATCTCTTATCACCATTGAAACTTCAAAGAGCCCCAAAAACTATTAATAGATTAAAAGATCTTACGGTTATCTTTTGGCACGAATCGACGTTCCTTTTTTTGCAAAGAGACCCTACTAATTGAGCCTAACTCCGTTTCCAAGAAGTTTTGCAATGCCAAAACAGGTGCCTTACGCGGCTTCGAGGTCCTGTTGAGGCATTCTTGAAATACGAGTAGGATTGACGTTGATTAGGGGGGTACATCTCAGGCCACAAGAATGTGTTTACTTTAATATAATGACGCTGTCGTCAGCCGAGTTCTCGTTTATCCCAGCTCCAAATTTTTTTCCAATTGAAATTGAGACAGTTTTCTTCTGGGCCAGGGGATAGAAATCACTTTTTTAAAATAATGTTTTCAAAATCTTTATTAAAAGCTTAACTTATTTGTATCATTCTATTCTTTTGTCTCAGGAGTTCCAGGAGATTTTCATGGCTGGCGGAAAGAACATCATGGCCAATGAGAAGCAGCAACAGTTTATAAGGTAAGCAGTATAGAGTAACAGTTGAATGCACTCACAATCACTCTTTGGTACTGTTTCTTAGAAGAAAGAAAAAATACTAAACGTACCATGTTGAAGTGTTATTTTGTTCATTTTGATGTCCATTTACTATCTACAGTGGAGTCTGCTTAAGGTGACATCGCAAGGGACAAAAAAATTTGGTCACCTTAAGCGAGTGTCACCTTATCCGAAATCAGTGGAAATAATGGATGTGACCTCCCTACTCTAAAAGCCGGAGGGAATGGTAGGGGAAGAGACAGTGGTACTGTGCTGTAGAATAGACCCCTTCTGATAATGATAGTAAATTAGTGGAGTGTCTGAATAGCAGAGGCTTGAGCAGGAGGCTCGGGTTACGATTTACGACTACTGGGATGTCTGAAATGGTCCAGAGCTGTTGTCGGGAGCCCTGGTGTAAGGCAGACAAAGGTAGTATTGTGGCAGAGGGGAGATATTTGGTAATCTTATCCGAGGTTCCAAGTCACCTAAAGCGAGGTTTCAATTCAAAGAAATAGAGGGGAGATAACCGGGACTTTAAAAATTATTCATATTAACCAGTATAGCACCTTATCCGAGGTCACCTCAAGCGGACTCCACTGTACATATAACTATGAGAAACTCATAAATCAGTATCTGAGGAACTACGTGGTGTTAAAGAGGTTAATTTGGAGGTTGTTTTCGTGTTTTTATGTGTGTGTATTTTTAAATAGATAAAATCGAAACCCTGATGTATTATTTTGGCCATTGTATACTCTTAGGCAGTGTAAACATAATTTCTTGAGGGTAATTAATTATTCCATCCACCGTGTTGGGTCTAGCCTCCTGCTTAGGCCATTATGACGTTTTCAGGGAGTATTGGGCGTGTTCATTTTGTTTTGGGTCCGGTCTTTACCCCCCCCCCCCCAACAACCTCGCAAATATTTAAGGGGGCTGGCTGTTTTGATCCTGCCTGGCAGGGCCAACCCGGGCTGACAGGGACACTACACCATATATATAGAAATACTCATCAAACGTGGGTGTCGAACTCCCTCCCTTCTGAGAGGCGAAAAGCCTTACCATTAAAATTTAACCACAGGCGCCGATAGGGAGGGTTTGAGATTGTTGTCTTCATTCGTCAAATCGTTTGATCGAAAGATTCCGCTTCAGAAGCAACAATGGTTGTGTTGATTAGTGTAAAGACAAAAACACATTTTTTTTATAATGAAATTATGACAATAACAGCAGTGTCCGGTCGTCAAAACACTGGACTGTGGGAGGGGGGTGCCTGTGGTGAGCAGACAAATCAGTAAGACATAAAAAAAAAAGACAAAAGAGCGTTGATTAGGGCACAATTGATTACAGTGAAACGGTCCGTATTGCGAGGCTTGATTCATCGTGGTCTAGTCGAACAAAGGCTATTTGTTGTGTTATCTACAGTCAAACCTGTCTAAGACGACCACCCAGTGTCGTGAAAAAGTGGTCGTTTCAGACAGGTGGTCACCTTTGAGAGGGACAATAAATAGAAGAAATGTAATTTGGGAGTCGATGGAAAGTGGTCGTTTGTGCAGATGGTCGTCTTGATCAGGTGGTCACTTAAGCAGGTTCAAATGTATTTCTCCCCTTACAAAGCAATATTGGCGCTTGTGCTTTGATCGGCGTCTGTGGTGTAATGGGAATAGGCCCTGGTCTTTGACGCAGCGGACGGGAGTTTGATCTCTGCGTCGGACGAGCGCCTCCCCTTTTCTGCTTGGGATGGCATGTCCCTCTCAGCCAGGATTGACCGTGACAGGCAGGGTCTCGAGTAGCCCGCCTTTACTATACAATATAGAATTTCTTAGAAAGACTTTGGAGTTATTTCCACTGTATGACCGCGAAGACAAAAGTCTGCGAATCAAGTCTGATTATAATCCGCCCATAAATCAGATCGAGTTGCTGGTGAGAACATAGCCCCCGCCTGGTGTCATTTGTTATGCCAGTGCTTAGACAGCTGGGACCTAAGCAAGCCGAAGTTTTCTAAGATCTGGCCTAGGCTGGGGTGCTTTGTTAGCGATAACTGATCTCCTTCCCCCTCTCTCTCTTATTCTCTCTCTCTGTGTTTTTCTCTCTGTCTCTCTCTCTCTCTCTCTCTCTCTCTCTCTCTCTCTCCCCCCCCCCCTATCCACCCCCAAC
>JAUKPP010226463.1:0-22500 GCA_032273245.1 Phyllaplysia taylori | reverse complement strand
AGATTTGAGATAGGTAAGATCAGAGATTTTATGGTAAGATCAAACACCTCGTCTTCTCGGATAAGAACGAGAAACCCCAGAGGCCCACGTTGCGTACATTAAAGATCGCTTGGTGGTTGAAAATCGAAAATTGTAGGCCTATTAGGCCGCCGCCCGAGCAAAATTCAAAATTAATCCCTACTCAAAAATACGTTGGAATGGTTCTGGGCACCGAAATGACCTTATAGAGTTGATGGAGCCCAAAAACTCTAACCAACCAACCAAACAAACGAATTGGAAATAAATTAAAGGACTGCTGTGGAAAGTGAGACCATGACATCTGCATCGTTTAGTGAACTGTTGATATCACGGACTCCACTTGTCAGAGAGTTGGAGGAAGAACAAATTATTCCTCTAGAAGTAAAAAGCCGTTCCATCTGCTTCTTTTAATATTCAGCTTACCGGAAAATAGGATGAGATAAAAAGACTGTTCTGAAAAGGAGAACCATGACATCTGCTTCACTTAGCAAATTAATGATAGGTATGGCTTATTATTTAACGTACATGTATATAGAGACACTCTGAGATGGCATAAACCAGCTTTGTGGAAATGGAAAAGGATTGAGGAATACAGATCTATGTTACCAGCGTCTGTTCTGTAATGGTTAGGCTCTTTCATTTTCCTTCGCCTATCACGCTTAAAACCCGAGTTCAATCCCACGTGCGGACGAGATTCTGCGTCTTCTGGAAGGATTCGTCCCTCTCAGCCCAAATGTGCCCTGACAGGCAAGATCCAAAAAGCGCGTCTTTACAAAGACCTTACAGTATTGCAAGGGAAGTAAAACTAGAAACAAGACCAGATCTATAGCGAAGTAGACAACAGAATTCTTCAGTGTGGGTGAAAATGAAAGGGAAACCCCAGACCGTAAAGACCAACCCGGACACTCGAATCTCCTCAAAACATCGGGCGGGGGAGCTCGATTGTCGTCTGCGGGCAAATATTTGGTCAAGGGCCTTAACTACCCTGGACTCTCTAACGATTGTTTGGTCGAGGGCTCCTCGGTCTTCCTGGTCCGAGGCAATATTTTTGGACCTTGATGAATGGAGTGGTTAAGTTCTTTATCAATACAGTGGGTCATTGCTTTAAGTTTAGTACGGGGTCGCCTAATATACAGATACCTCACAGGCGTAGAACTTAGTGTTTTAAAACCAACGGCTGATTTGGTTTGGTGTGATATTTTGGTTGTACGCCCTTGTTACACTGGAAAGTAATTTTAGAGTTAGGAAATTTCGACAATGCTTGTCAGGGCCAACCCGGGCTGAGACGGACAGAACATCCACCCTAGAGACAGATATGTTTGTTCGTGAAAGGCGAAGAACCTAACCATCAGGCTACACAACAATTCATCTTTATTTATCCTCGTGGGGAAATTAATTTTACAATGGTGTCCAAAGTTTAACACATTCATTTTTATTCATAAAAGCGATAATACATACATGTAGTGATAAGTATGGACATAGGTAACGCCATTCATACAATCTATGCATATACATACATCATTGCTAGTCGCCGCAGTGCAGCGCCGATGTTCTTTACATAAAAGCAGTTGGCTATTACACGGGCAACGCCTTATACAGAGATACTTGTACCTCACGGGTTTAAAACTTGGTGTTTCAATACCAGGACCTGGAAACTCTCTTGCCTATGTAGCAAAAGCTCCCCCAATTGATCAGTCAAATAACTTACCTAATTTAAATGGTTTGCTCGGTTCAGGTCTTACGGCACTACCAACACTGAAATGATATTTCAGCCACAGGAAGTAGGTTTGGTTAGTTACCAGTTTCATGTTCCCTGCGACACTAAAAGGTGATTTAAGAAACGGGTTACTTCGACCCTGCCTGTCAGGGTCAACCCGGACTGAGAGGGAAAAAAAATCCCAGCAGAAAAAAATCCCCGCAATCTTCAGCACATGGGATCGATCTCGCGTCTGCCGCGTGATAGGCGAAGAGCCTAACCTTTACACCACAAAGCCGGGTAGGCCTACCAGGAAGTAGATTCGCACAAACGCAAAAAGGAAGTAAGTAGACTGCTGTTATTGTTATGATAATCTACTTCACATTTTTGCCAGAAATGTGTGTAATATGGGCAGCATACCGGCGCTGTGGTATAATGGTTAGGCTTTTCGCTTGTCATGTGGAAGACCCGAGCTCGATCCCGAACGCGGACGATGTGGTTTTTACTGTTGGGGTTTTTCCCTCTCAACTCGGGTTGACCCTGACAGGCAGGGTCGAAGTTGCCTATCTCTTAAAATGACTTTCCCGTGTTTCAGGGGACGTAAAACTGGTAACCAAACCAAAACTTTGAACACAACCCGTTAGACAGGCTTGGTCTCTAGTTTTACGTCCCTTGCATACTAGTAGTAGTAAGGAGTGGGTTATTTATAGAGGCGCCAGCCTCAGCTGTTTTAGCCTCTTCTTGTTTTGTTTTTTACTCAAGCACTGAATCAGGCTTAAACTTCCCTGAGGGTTGCCATTTGCGTGCTGCATCAGCAGCACTTCGCTGTCACGAAAATGCCCATCAGGCAATTTGTTTTTGTTGTAAAAAAAAACATACTGTAAGGTGATTTAGGAGACGGACTACTTCGACTTCGCCTGTCAGAGCCAACCCAGGCTGAGAAAGATAAATTGTCGCAGAAAAACGCAGCTGATGCTCATCCGCACGTAGGATCGAACCAGGGTCTTTCAAGTGATAAGTGAAGAAACTAACCATTACAACACATACGCCGTGTGAAAGACAAGAAATAAAACTTAATCTCGTGTACAATACTTGCGATTTAACATAAGTTTTCTATTGCGTTTCTTCACCAAAGGATTGCGTTATAAAATCAGATCATTCTTTTTTTTTTTTTATCACCTTGTACTTTAAGTGAAGACTCACTAGTATGTAAAGGGACATAATCCCGAAATTACAAACAGACAAAGAGTTTTGGTGTAGTTATTCCCCCGCAAATTCACCATCGCCATCACTTCAGATATTCCATGCAACATATAAAAACCGCTTGCATCTCCTACTAAATATGATTGAAATAGCATTGATGTTCGTTTGTTTACTTAACGGTCTTACGACACTAAGGACACTGTTAGGTCCTTCCAGGAAGTAGATTAGAACAACATCAACGCATAAAAAGTGGAAGGAGCAGACCACATCAAGGCACCTGCTAAACACTTGTAAAATGCAATTTTCAAATTGAAGATTTTTTAAATCCGAGTGTAGCAAGGAGACATATGGTAAAAACAAACAAAAAGCACTCATGCTTAAACAGACAACGTGAGATCTTAATATTAAAGAGGAAGAATCCCCTGAAAGTCAAGCCACTGTTTCTGCCCTTTCTACCTGAAACTCTAGGGGGCCTGGGCCAGATCTTAGTCATGGTTTGGCTGTTAGTTTTATGGGTTTTTAAAAAAAAATGTTTTATCACACTATCAATGATTTAAGGTTATATCAGTGCCAGGAAGCAGATTAGGACAAAAGCATCACAAATAAAGAAGTACAAGGAGCAGATCACACCTGAGCGCCCGACAACCACCCACTGTTAGTTTTATTTCCCCTGCAACAATGTAGGGTCATTGTAGAGACGGGCTACTTCGACGCTGCCTGTCAGGGCCAACCCGTTCTTAGGCTAAGAGTTAGTAAGAGGGACATAATCCAAAAGACAGATGCAGATGCTCCCGTCCAAGCAGGATTGAACTCGGGGTCTATTGCGTGATGATAGGCGAAGAGCTTAACCATGCCATCACACCACGATACGCCTGGGTGCTCTTCTTCCGTTTTTTTCATCTCACTAGCATGAGTGAGATTCTCTAGGGGATATTTGTTGCTTGTTTGGTTAAGTTTCTACATCAAAATCAACACTGTAAGTCATTTCAGCTCCGGCGTCTGTGGTGTAATGGTTAGACGCAGCGCCTATCACACAGAGAAAGTGAGTTCGAGTCCCGCGTGGGGCAGTTTGTTTGATCGAGTATATCTCCGTTTTTCTGCTGGGACAAGTCCTGGTTGGCCCTGACAGGCAGGGTCGAAGTAGCCCTTCCCTTAAATGACCTTACACTGTTGCAAGGGACTTTAAGCAAAACCCAAACCAAACCATCAGCTCCAGGAAATAATTAAGGACAATACATGTAGAAACACATAGAAAGAAGTAGAAGGAGCAGGCCACATCACAGCGCCCGCGGAGGCGTCGTTGGCCGAGCTTTAGTGCGCCTGCCTACAGATGAGGAGGTCCTGGTTTCGAATTTTTTCGGAGTTTTCATAGCTCCGACCCACGTCTTACCGGAGATGGACGTAAAATTCGGAGGTCTTGCCTTGCAAAATGACCTTAAGGTGTTGCTTGAGGCGTTAAACAAAACCAAACAAACAGCGCCCTCCAACTTCACTCTGGGATATTTATAAAAATATCTTTAAACTCATCTAATAAACTCACTGGTATCTTAATTGTACATTTATTTATAATGTAAACCACTTGATTGTTGTCTATAGTTAGGGTCTTCGCCTATCATGCAGAAACCCTAAGTACGAATCCTAGGTGGGGACGAGGATCTACATCTTTCTGCTGGTGTCTGCACTGGCCCTGAAAAGCAGGGGCGAAGTTTCATGTCTCTTAAACTACAGTGTTGAAAGGGATAAAACTAAAAACCTAATCCACTTGTCATGTTCCCAATCTCAAATATTTGCTTTTCTTTCTTCCTACAACAACAAAAAATATGTCTTTCCCCTGTTTTTAAAACTTTACTTAGACTAAGAGAGTCCCGTGTCTTGAGACGCATGAGGCAATCAGAGTGGACCATCGGGATCTGTCGGTAGCCAAGGACGTCATTCCATGCCTTGTCGATATCTAATATTTGAGATCTTTCATGACTATGTTTCCAGTTTATTTTTGGCCGTCCCCTGCCTATACCATTTGAAATGTAACCTCACAACAGAACTGACAGTCAACTGAACAAGTCCTGTCATAATAAATAAATTATGTGGCGTCGGCAGTCTAGTGGTTAGGCTGCCGGACTCGTAATTGGAAGGTTGCAGGTTCGAATCCCAGCTTGGGCCCTACGTTGTATCCTTGGGAAAAGCATTTTACATAAATTTTCCTCACTTCACCCAGGTGTATATGGGTACCCTGCTATAGACACGAAACGATCTTGCCCGTATGTTAGTGCTTTAGCGCTTGTAAAATGGCAGCTTGCACTGTATGCTTCCCAGGAAGTTGAGGTGGTTTCTGAAAAACTTGGTCTCCGGGTAATAATTGATTGTAAAGTGCATAGAGCCTGCTTTCAAACAGGGATGTGCGCTATATAAATGCAGTCATTATTAATAAAAAACAAAAGACCAAGTCAATTTCAATCTTCCACAAATTTGATCATTTTATTGGACAGAAAGCTTTCTTTACAAAAAAAAATATGATAAAAACAAAATTTAAAATGGTCTTCGCTTTCAGAACTGAAAACATGATAAACGATCAAGTCACAGCGGTTGGAGTTGGAGTGTTTTCAGAGAAAAAAAAAAACATACACAGAAAAAAAATTCTCTCGATGGTTGGGAAAAACACGGAGAGCACAGAGTAGGATGGCTATTGTAATGTTATTGAATCATACGTGCTGTAGAACATTGACACACACAAAGCTCACATAGAGTGGGCAGATGTTGGACAGGCAGGAAAAGAGATGAACAAATCATGAGAGATCAGCAGATAAGGAAACGCCTACGATGTGACCCTGGTGTCGTCGATACAGAGAACATGTTTGGCTGAGGTACATCACCACAAACGTTGTCTCCAAACATCACCTCAGAATGAGTGAGAAAGGGAGCGTTCGTTTTTGACAAGGTGGTACCAATACGTAAGCTATATTTAGCAACAGAGTCATTGCTGCGTGGTCTACCATTCATCACTGCAGTCCCATTTTTACTCCACCTTTAAAGTTCTTGGAGTCAAATGTGCTTTACCGACAAATTACTCTATACATTTTAAAAAGTCAACTTTCTTTGTGATGCAGTCCCATTTTTACTCCACCTTTAAAGTTCTTGGAGTCAAATGTGCTTTACCGACATTTTACTCTATACATTTTAAAAAGTCAACTATCTTTGTGATGCAGTCCCATTTTTACTCCACCTTTAAAGTTGTTGGAGTCAAATGTGCTTTACCTACATTTTACTCTATACATCTTAGAAAGTCCACTTTCTTTGCAATAAGAATACTTTAAACTATCACCCATCAGAAATTGAAAATATTGTGACAAACATTTCATTTCACAATCTGCAAACAATATCAGAAAACTAATAATTGTTCAAAATCTTTTCCAATACTACTTCTGCATTTATAAATGTTTTCTCAAACGGGATTGGATTCATTCACTCGAGCCTCCAGATTTCCCCATCTCATTCTGAGCTGTTGTCTGCTATCTACGTGACAGACGTGTGATCGAAATAGCAACAAAGAGAGACATGAGACCACAAAGAGGTTAAAGGCCGGAGGCAGAGGCTGCTTGTGTTGGGAGGATGTACATACCTCACATGACAAAGATCAAACAGCCGAGCTTATTTATTTGTGTATGAAGAGATAAGACAAATTATCCCTTCAAACAAGCAAACGCGTTCACTCGTGTGTATCACGGAAAACACGGCGGTCACTCAAACCTTGTTTGGAGAAAAAATTGACAATGCATTATCCAACCTAGCAGTGTCCACTGTCTCAGAAATAGCCAAAATTCTACAGCAAGAAGATCAGAGCCACTAAATACACAATTACAGAGTCGTGAAAATGCCGTTTAGAGACAGTTGACCTATCCCACCTGCTCAGTTCTACAAGGCTTTTAAACTTCAAAAACAATTACATTATGCAAAGCAGAATATCTGGTGCTATGACTAATTTCTTGAAATAGCATTGCTGTAATAAGAGATGCAACCTACACTTGTGACAATTTCAAATTCTGTGCTAGAAAATTAATGGGAATATTGTCGTTATACATTATACAAAATTTGTCTACAAAATTCCATTGGAAAACAGTATATCATACATGATATGAATCTTTCACGCAAAAATCATTCATAACATAAAATAAATGAGCATTCATAAAACTTTGTGACTACCAGCGAGCACACTTTTTGACACTCCAGTAAAAATTTCTTAATACATGTAGAATTACGATAAAGAGGAAACAGATTGATTATGTATTATGTATAGCACAACAGCGCAAATAAACAACTAGCAAAGACTTGCATGCTTTTACATTCGCACACACACACATACAACACACATGACACAAGCATACATTCACAAGAACTGGATCAGGCAAGAATTCTATGCTCCATGCTTCTATCAAGTGCTAGGTAGCATTTTACGACAACAAATCCAAGGAAACGGGAATAGAGATCAGACAGAATATGAGTGGCCGGACGCCAGCATAAGAGAGGAGAGGAAAGATGAAAGAACAAATTCAGACACAGATACTTGTTTCGAAGACTTTCAATATTTAAAACATGGTAAAACTTTGTCAAACACCACATAGACACATACAGCATTCACATTACAAACCAGGACTTTCACAAACACAATTAAAACTCTGTTTAAGAGACCTGAGACCTGAGGTGTCTATGGTTAAAAAAAGCTACAAGAAAAAACAAAAAGCTTCTATCCATTGTGAGTCACACGCAAGCCGAGTTCCAGTTGGCACCCCCAATAAATAACAAACATCAATATACACAGCATGTCAACAGAGGTAAAATAAGAAAAAAGCTTGAGCGCACAATGAGAGAAAAGCAAAATAAAATGCAGTTACAGAAATAATCGTGACAGGAAATATAAGAAAAAATGAAGTGAATGTATTTTCCGATCCGCTAGAGCACACAGCAGCTTCTTGCTGATGTTTGGTCATTGGTAACAACTACACTGCCGTAAGCTCAACAGGAAAATACCTCGGCAGCGACAGACAGATTCTCTCATCCCACCAGCCCTTTGAGATACTGAAACTTCACACACACAAGGGGAGAAGACAGGAACAAGTTGATTGGAACAGCAAACCTTACAATACACACTGATTGGTTGTGCTCAAATATTGTTTTAGAGCTATTGACTCTCAGCATAGCGTGCAAAGAGTTGGTTTGCATCCCACATGCTAACCGCAGGGAATCTGTTTCTATACTTACTTACTTTACTTTACTTTGCTGATCCCCGACTGCTGGACACTTGTCCTTTTTCAGCAATCAATCTGTTTCTATAGATCTGGTCAATATCATGTCCCCTACCCATCGGGGCGTTTGTGTAACATGGTAAAACAAACAAAAAAACATATGAAAACAAATACTCTGATACATCTTGTGACCCTAAATTGGTGAATATTCTAATTTGCTGCAGGTAAAGCCCTCAGAGAAAAGTGCTGGCCTGAAGTTGTAACAAGTCTAGACAAAGTCCACTTAAACAGTTGTCAAAAACACTATGGTTAAGCAGACAAAGGCTGTAACTATCTGATAACGAACGTCCTCGCCTTGTGATCATCTAGAGCAAACTAAAAACATGGATACCTATACTGATCTACACGCGCTATATACACAATTACGCAAGATTACAAGATAACATAATATCTGATCACTGTAGTTGTGCACAGTTTCCTTGTTTTGACCTAAGCTAAACCCATGAGACTGACTCACCGAACCAATGGGGTTTGTTCAAACTCAGAATAAGAACTGCTGCTCTAGGGCAGTGTATGAAAAAATGCCAGTGAGACACACTGCGCTTCCTGCTCCACATCCAAACTGAGATCAGATGGCAGTATAGAGGTGACAGAGCTAGAGCGCTGACAGTGGCACGATGCATGCCTGTACACATGACAAGCATGGGGTCCACAAGTAAGAGCCAGTAAGTGCTATCGGGGCATGGGGCCTGCAGTTCTTTTTTTTTTTTTATCTTCTTCCTATCACAGGGATCAGAAATGAGAACCAGAGAAGGAAAAGGAAAAAAAAGAAAAAAGAGAGCCAAAGAAGATCAGAGTAGTTTGACCATCTTTTACATATAGGAAAACATGTGGCCCATGTGTGCCATGGACTTTTGGTCTGTTGGCACTCTAGCACTGAACCTCTTTGGATTGTACAAATTCTCTTGGCACTTCAGTCAGTCATCCAGCATGATGCACATGAAAGATTTAGCCTAGATTTCACATCGAAACATTAACACTACAAGCTGCGGTAGAAACTCATAGATAGCAAACACCTGATGAATTCATTTAGCAAAGCTTTCAATTGGAGAAGTTTTTTAACACTACAATTGGTAAAATGACAAGAGGTAATGGCAATCAATAGAGGACTATAGGGCTACCTCTAGCCTTCATTCAGATACACACAGGCACATAGCATAGAACGATTTACATCTCTAGTCATGCCCAGTAAATGAACAGTGACTCAAAATACACAACAATATATGTTTATCAAAAGTGACATAAAAGGGGAAATAGTACTCAACATAAAATGGCACAAACTTTTGTTATTTGAAGGCCAACAGATGATTCATGACGTGTGAGAATGAAAACTGAAATGTTCAAAGAAACCCCAGTGAAATCATTGTCCATTAGAAGCGTAATGAAGCTGTACTGTACAGGCGTAGAATAACCAGATATGCAGACGACTAATGCTGAGGGAGTGCTCACTGTTCCAATGCAGTCATACACATTATTATATCACATAGACTCTCCAGTCAGATCAACCCCAACACCGAGCACCACGCGGCCGACACTTGTAGTGCCACCACCAGCTATTTCGTTTGGTAACCAGTTTTACGTCCCCTGCAACACTGTACGGTCATTTAAGAGACGGGCTACTTCGAACCTGCCTGTCAGGGCTAACCTGGGCTGAGAGGGAAAAAATCCCAGCAGAAAAAAGCCCAGATCGTCCGCGATCTGGGAACAAACCGGGGTCTTCCGCATGCAAGGCGCTAACCATTACACCACAGCGCTGGTTCCACCAGCTATAGGACCACACACAAACTCTTCTCCTACTGACCCAATCAGGCTCTTACAGCAAGCTCAGGAAGCCGCTGACACCTCTATAAATGATCCACGGAATAACCTACTGACCAGTGACCTGACAGTTTTGGCAAAGCTTCACTTTTATCACTGTATGACATCAAGGTCAAGCTACCACAGTCTGAGCTTAGTGAGAAAGAACAGTTGAGTTAAAGCACTATTTTGACAGTCTACTACAGATAGCATGCAATTTCATAAGCCACAACAATACTCTCTACTGTGAGTATGAAAAGAGAAAAAAGCTGGGTCTGCCGACCACCCGTCTAATAAAAATCTACTCAGTTCCATTTTGAGTCCTTAAAACAAGTTCTACAGTATTATACACAACTGGATCCAATTCTCTAAACTATACATATAAAAAAACACAACAAAACCTTGAACAAACCAACAACTCAGATTGTATATATGTGCGACTCAATTTCCCAACAGGCAGCCATGGTGTTGGTTTCAGCTGTACACCCCTTGTGACACTGTAAAGTCATTTAAGAGCCGGGCTTCTTCGTCTCTGCCTCCCAGGGCTAACCCAGGCTGAGAAGAATACAACATCCTATAAGACGGCACGGAGCTGCTAGCCCAACATGGAGGTTGTACTCCCATCCTATGCTTGATGTTCAGAAAGATTTCCATACCCATGAACAAAGTTTTCTTTTTCAGAAAAGATATGTATGATTGAAACATTTACATCATAGTCTTTATTCTAATTTGAAGAGACAAAGATTTCTAACTGGGAAAATAAATTCCTGAATCAAACAACACAATCTTTTAGTTAGTTTGTTTGGGGTTTTACGGCTCCATCGACGCTATAAGGTCATTTCGGCGCCAACACAATCTCAGACTTTGGTCTAAACCTAACTCCAATAAACCTGCTGAGGTATTGAGTCCCACATAGATACACATTCAGTTTCTCGTCTTTGTGTGAAGCAATAAAATACATTGTAAATATTTTCATATCTAGTGGTAGCAACACACAAAAGTTGACCCCAACCTAAATCAATAACACAAATGTGTACTTGATGACTGACTTGGAGATTTGAGAAAACATACACCTGACACTCCTTTTGATGGTCCAATGAGAGAAAACTAGATTTTCAAAAAACGATATAATCTGAGTCACACTTGCTCTGGCATGCAAGTATCTATATGATGATGAATGGTGTAAGACAGTCTTTCAGCTAATCCCTCACAGACACTAACCAGGAAAGTTAAAGGTTTATAAAGAACACTGTTAGCAGCTTCCTGTAATTGAAGTGACTGCCAGAGTGAACATAACAATGAATTTACAAGTCTAAATAAACTCCTATAATGAAACATAAATAAGTTGTTCAACAGAAATGTGGACTAAACACCAGACCGAGATAAATGTTGTACCCTATGAAATATAACTTTACAGACCAAATCTCAAGTTGAGAAATAGAATTATTCAGAGGTATAAAGTAATAGAGGAATAACCCAATTCGGATTACCAGTGTTAAGAATAAGTACTTTTGATAAAAATATGGACCAAAGCCACAGAATTTCCCGGGCAAAAGATGTGACATAATCCTAAAAAACACACAACAAATACCCAGTGGTCTCTCACACATCACAATGGAAAATATGAGAAGAGCAATATTGTCACCAGATCACTGACAGCTAATCTCACACTAAAATTACCTGACATCTGTGATGGGCATCGTCCGCTATAGTGGGTCGACGAGTTCACAGACACACTGTCGCACATACACTCATGGAATGGCCTAATAAGTCTAGCTGTCAAGGGCAAAAATAGCTGACAATAAGGAATAACACAGCAATTACTGATAACTCGATCCATGGATGCCACCAGACGCTGATGGAAAGCAGTGTGCCACACACAAAATGGTAACCCAAGTAACGGATGGGTAACCTAAACAATGGATGGGTCTAAAAAAAAAATGTTCCGTATGTTTAATTAAAAAACCACCTGACACAGGGAAAAGAAAAACCGATGAAAACCTGGTTTTGACAGTTCTTATTTTGCTAGTTTTTCTTAGATTTTACTGCACTATCGACACTGTCAGTTTATTTCAGTGTCAGGATGATGATTTTAAGAAAATACACAAAGTAACAATTAGAAAGAAGTAGAAGATGCACACGCCCACCTCACCCTGAACCTTACAGTCGGCTGGGAGATACTACCAATATATCCATTGATTGGCCCTTAGGTACACACACTATTTATATCCTTTCAAGGCTGCATGGGGATGTACGTCGATCAAGATGAAGGCTGTAATTACAATTTACGAGTACATATTGTAATGCGCGGCTTTATTCTCAGCAGCTAGTGATGCATGCCTCTTTAAAAAATATTTTTTCTCGTGATGAGTATGAAAAACAAACAGCAAAACCCCCCTTGTCTTATTGTTTTTGTTTAAATGCCTCAAATACACAAAATTCCCAGACATGAATGAAAGATCTGAATAAAAATCCAATGTACAGATGAATAAAAGTATTAGATTACAATGGCTATAAGACATTTTCATATAGGGCAGTATGATGCGGTCATTTTGCCATTCTGCCTTCAGAAACACTGTCTACATGGCTTACACCATTACATACTCGAAAGCAAAAATGTTCAAGGGATGCAATAAGTTAGGAGACTCTTAGTATTCCAATTCACAGTCAGTTCCACAAGATGTCTAGAAAAAGGTCTGTCTCTCGAGAAAATTAAAAAGATCTTTTTGCTATGTGTTAAAGAAAGAAAGAGAATGAGGAAAAAGTTTTTGATTGGTCCATACTCTTAAAGCTTCAACTGAGTACATGTGTAACAAAACACCTCTCCTGCCCTTCTTTCTCTTCTCCTACTACTTTTAAAACCAGCACGAACCACCTCTGTCTCCATGTGTGCCAATATTCAATTAACTCCCATCTCCCTATGTACCAGCAACAATCTCCTATGTCCCTGTGCACCAACATTGAAAAATCTTCCGTTTCGCTGTGTACAACATTAATCCCCTGTCTCCCTTTGTACCAACATTGGAAAAAACTCCTGTGTGTCCCTGTGTACCAACATTAATCCCCTGTCTCCCTGTATAGTAATATTGAACATTCCCTGCATCCCTGTACAAAAACCCTGATCAGAGATCCAAATTGGGCAGGTGCCAGTTTTTATAAATTCTCAGAGGGCGGATACAAGAGAATTTGTTAACATGTTAATGAAAGGCAAGACAGATGGGTAGCCCTTTTTGGGGCTATTATTTCTCTTATTTTCGCAGGAATTCTAAGTAACACCTCTTGCAACATTTTGCCTTTATTTTAGTAAAAGAAACACTTTCTTAAATTTAAGAGTGTTGCTTTACTCTCAGCCCCCAAAATGGCCAGCCTTCTGAGGGGGGAGAGGAGGAAAATAGTTACAGAGTTGAGCTCAACATGTCCCAAAGTTTATGTTCTTTAAAAGTTAAAAAATCTGCGGTAATAAGAAATGCATCAATTGCTGGGACTATGATTCGTCATGGTAGCATCAGACACAAGAATCGTGAGCAACACCGTTTTCAATATGAAGACAATGTATATTGGAATAATTACAATTAACAGCAAATAAAACAAATACTTGATACAATAATTCTCCAGTCAAACACATACTCAGACTCCAAGAGAGAAACCGGATCGATACTTTGATTCACACCAAAATCTGTACAACTGTTGAAATAATCATAAAAACAATTGATTGTAAATATCATGATGACTGAAAAAAACCAACACATTTCAAACAAGTAATGAAACACGATGATGAAAGTCAAATGTTGTATGACAGAATGAGGGAATACAATCACATTCAATGGAAACTGGGTAGTGGTGAGAAAGCCTATGCAGGATGTGAGAGCAAAAACTGTTCCCCTGGCGTAACGTCAGAACACCCATCACATAATCCTGACCAACACAAGCTGACAGTTTCAATGTTTCATAGCTTCAATCCTCTTTCTGATGATCCCAGCAACGGAGGAATCACATCAAGCTCCTACATATTTCATCAGTTGTTACAGCTTGGTTTCATCAGCGACCGGCCGAGCACACCCCTGAATTCTGCCACACACACATGCAGGAGAAAACATCCGTTTGATTGGATGTCCTTAATGTCATGCCTCAGCTTTGTCTATGAGGCACGTACTCTCATACAAGCACCACATCTGGATGCTGTGACTCAAACACAGGTGTGTGTGTGTGAGTGAGTGTGTGTGTGTGTGTGTGTGTGTGTGTGTGTGTGTGTATGTGGCACAGAGGTGGAGGGGAAGAGTTTGAGCCCCACATATTCTCACATGATAGTTGATAGGCTTGGAGGCGGAAGGGTGATCCAGTTTGGTTGTGGTGTGGTGGTGGTGGTGACGGAGGAAGAGGCACAAGGGAGGAGGGCCTGGTCGCTGGGCTCCCCCTTCCCCCCGCTCTGCACCCCCTCATCCATATGTTTGTACCCCTTGTGTTCTACCCACACAAGATATATAAGCAGTATAGAAAGCTCCAGTCAGAATGTAACCATTTCACAATGTCTTGTGCCCAACAGAGGAGAACTTCAGCCAGGCTGACCTCCCACCCCGAGACGCATTCTGAGCTTGACAGACAACCCTAGCATCTGAGACCTGGGGAGTCGAGGTCGTCGAGGTCAGTAGTTGACGGAGGGAAAGTCTGTGCTGACGCCCCTGGACAGGACGTACTTCTGGTTCTCCTCTCCGCGCGGGTAGCCCGCTGAGTGGACGTACAGCTCACCCCGCGTTGGCGCTTCCTGTGGGTTGCGGTAGTAGTTCACTCCTCCGTGGTTGGCTGGGTAGATGTTCACCCGGTGACCTGGAGGGAAGAAAACCACAAATGGTTAAAAATTTGTCTCTTATCAAACATTTTTTTCTTGTGATGTTAATCCAAACAATAATTAAATCAAGAAAAACCATCATAAGATAATTTACTCAATCCATCATACAAACATCCTGACACTGGTAGTGATCAGCTCTTCAAATCTTAGTCAATGAAATAAAAAAAAGAAAAGAAATGTGAACACACAATACATCCTGTCACTAGAGTCAGTAGCACAAGATCGTCCCCAGGACAAAATAACCAGAGGATAGAAAGATGGGACTGACAGCACATAGAATTAGTGAACTCTGGACAATATACAGTTAAACCTGTCCAAGACTACCAACCATTCTAAATAAGAAAATTGCAAATTTCAGTTGGATGGTTCTCTTGAGTTACAATAGAAAGAAAAACATGTACTCAAGGAGTCAATAGAAAGCCGTTGACTCATAAAGGTGACTGATTGAAAGGGTTGGACTGTAGTCAGAAAATATTTTCTTAATAAAATTACATAGAATTCCTATCTAATCATACATTCCGAATAACCGCCCCACAGGCAAATTATCCCTGGAAGGAAAAGTGTCGACAATATTTAAGGTTTGAGTCTGTTCACAAGAAAAATACTGTGACACAACAAATTGAAACAACACAGTAATGGACAAAACACTTGAACAGTTCATAGGAGGCTTACAACAAAAAGGTAGTCAGAAGTAAATGATAAATGTAGCTTAGATACAACTAGGTACGTTGCAGGTGACCACATGGTGTACCTGTATTACTTGTATCATAACATAGCCTCGTACAGCACAGCTTGTACCTTGGAACGTTATTTCTATGCTTTGAATCATTAAAATCTTAAAACGGAATCTTTAACAACAAACAAATCTGTGATGGAATAAAGATTACACAGACGAGATATTCAGAATTTTGATTATGGCACATTGTGGAGTGCTTTTCTAATTTGATGAATTCAGAGTATACAAATGTCTCAGCAAAATATGATATGTGTTCTATCACAAACTATTAGGTAAGGATGGTTTCATCAGGCATTCAGTTAAATCATGTCGTGATCAGTGCATTTGAATAAGAATGTTTTTTGTTGGAATGCACATGCAGTTACCAACAGGTACTTAGAAAATGTACACATTTTAAAATTAAAATGCATCAAAATGGGTAATGAGATGCCGAACAGAAGGTAATCAAATTGAATTTCAGGTTCAAACCTGAAGTGAGAAAATAGTTCAGTTCTGAGACTGACAAACTATCATGCAATGCAGCATGTTTGAGATTTTACAGTAACAAGGATGCTCCTAGGTCAGTGTCATGGTGTAGATTTAGGTAAACGAAACATCATGATCCAAGAGAGTGCAGAAAGAATGATCAGGGAATCAGCAAACATATTCAATTTCCGCATCAATTAAAAAAACCTTCCTCATTATTTTAAATGTGCTGTGCACTTCTCTTCTTAATAGACATTGATCAAGATGTATGCATTTGCATGATGGATGAAGAAGGCAAAATGTTTTGGCAATACATTATGTAAATACACATTTCATTTACAATCTGGAAAACAAAGTGCTGAATCCATTAACAACCAACCACGAACAATTATGTCAAAGAAGCTAAAAAACTAACTGGATCCAAATGTGGGAAAACGAACATGATGAATATGATTTTTTTTACAGATTATGAATTTTTGATGTTTCAGCACACAATCCCTACTCTGACTAATGGTTTGGAAGAGTGTGATAAATTGTGTGTCGACATATCACAGAGAAATTAAGTAGTTCCATACTAAAATAAAGTATTAAATGGGGGGTGGGATGGGGGTGAATTGCATGCATATTAGGAATATATTTAATACACAGCGCAGTTCATTCACATCATGTTAAAACTAATTCTTGTTACAGTAGTGTATATAGCTACCCTGGTGTCAAGATGTTGCAGATATTAGGATAGAATATTTTTCTTTCTACACGAGTGTCTTATTAAGATTATAAACAGTTGTGAAAATTACACTACTCAACAAGACTTCAGATGTTTTTGAATTTTTGACATGGTTCATGGTGTTTTCATGGGAAAATGGAAGGCCTTCAATGTGAGTGAGATGACCAAATTTTCAACAGGACTCCTGTTGATTATAGGCCTACTCATCTCTCATGAATATCTCCCATTTTTCTCACACTTAGATGATCAGTGTTTATTGGTTTTGTTACGGCTTTATGGCACAATCAACACTGTAAGGTCATTTCAACACCAGGTGGTAAATAGAACAGTTGTAAGACATAGAAAGACGTAGAAAAATGAAGACCACTGTGAGATTATAGTGCCCGCCAACCACACACTTATGATTTGTGTGTCAGAATGAGATATCCATTTATTTGTTTAATTCTTTGAATATTATGGATTTACATTTCATTGTTTTCTTTTGGTGCTTAGACTGGTGCAAATATGCCATGATTACTTGACGCCACAAACTACTGAAGTGACTGAAAGTAAAGGATGGGGATTGATGAGTTAGTTTTGGCTTCTGGGAAGGTGGAAGGGGAGGTGGAAGGAGGAATTAAAGGATTAGTTTTGGCATTGGAAAGAAAACTGTGTGTGTAGGGAAGGGGGTTGGGGGTGGGAGACAGAAGAGTAGGGACAAATGGGTTAGTTTTTGCCTCGGGAAGTTAAGGAGAGGGAAGATTAATGGGTTAGTTTTGCTTCCAGGAAGTGAGAGGAGAGAGGGGATGGACTAATGGGTTAATCTTAGCTTTGGGGGAGTGGGAAAGGAAGGATTAGGGAAATGGACAGAACGCTGGTGAAAGGATGTCAACATACGAGATTGACTGAGAGAAGGGAAAAATATTACGAAAAAATTTAAAAGGAAATAGAAATATTTCTTCAGGCTTTAGGAAGTAGGAGGTATGAACACTCTGTCGGATGATGAAGGTTGAGATGAGAAGAGAT
The DNA here is from genome assembly GCA_032273245.1 of Phyllaplysia taylori. Lineage (NCBI taxonomy): Eukaryota > Metazoa > Mollusca > Gastropoda > Aplysiida > Aplysiidae > Phyllaplysia > Phyllaplysia taylori. Next base: position 4,710 of record JAUKPP010226463.1, on the reverse strand, counting down.
GAATGGAACAACCAGTAACTATTGGAGAGAAGAAAATGAGAGCTCAAACATGGAACATTCCAGAGATGAGAGGAAACAAGAAATGGAAACAGTACTTAATAGAATGCAGAAAAGTCAAAAAAGAAAAAAATCGAGACAGGAAGTGACTTGAAGAGAGGATTTGGTTATCATTTTAGTTTTACATCATTTTCAACACTGTAAAGTCATTTAAGAGACTAGGTACTTTGACCCTGTTACAGAGGCAGGTTTGAAGAGAAGATTGTTTCGAGTTATTTATTTCTAGAGTAACCAGCTTCTTTCACTGTTTTAGCCAGTTGAAGAGAAGAGAGAAAAGAGAGGAGTAAAAAAATAAGTAACAGTGACCAAATAGAAGACCAGCAACTTTCTAAGTGACAGCTAAAGAGACAAGCTGTGGTGATGAGAGCGAAATGTATAGGTGGATAGACAAATGAGTAGACCAGAGGTGGATAGAGAAATGAGTAGACTAGAGGTGGATAGAGAAATGAGTAGACTAGAGGTGGATAGGGAAATGAGTAGACTTAAGGTGGATAGAGAAATGAGTAGACTAGAGGTGGATAGAGAAATGAGTAGACTAGAGGTGGATAGAGAAATTAGTAGACTAGAGGTGGATAGGGAAATGAGTAGACTTGAGGTGGATAGAGAAATGAGTAGACTAGAGGTGGATAGAGAAATGAGTAGACTAGAGGTGGATAGAGAAATTAGTAGACTAGAGGTGGATAGGGAAATGAGTAGACCAGAGCTGGACAGTGTGGTAAGTTAAGGAATGGGGGGATCGGTGGACTACAAAGAGCTGCAGTAACCAAGGTATATTAAAACCAGGGAAGTAAAGGTGATGAAAAAAAATCATAGCCAAAAGCCAAGAGGCTTGAGAGTGAGCATACATAGTCATGGTGTAGGGTGCTGGGTGCTGCAGTCTGTTTGCCTCTTGAGAGTGACAGGGTTCTAACTACAGGCTACAAAATTAAAACCCAAAATAAAACATAAATTTTCGAGCCTACAAAAAAGTCTTCATGATTTACATGAATAATGACACAATAAGGATTTTTACATTTCCACCCTCATTAATTGACATAACTGATCTCCATCCTCTTCAATTTACAGCAATATTTTTCCTTTACTCATAAGTCGAATTCCAGCAGTTCTGAAAGCAATGGTGATGGATTACTATTAAAGCCCACAGGGAAGCCTACAGTTAAATGTCACCCCGTGTGGCTGCACACAAAAGTAAGCGACACATTCAGCTCAGAATTTACAGAATCAGAAATGAGCTGATATTGTGGGGCCAGAGCAAAATCCCTGTTACATCAGATTATATCCAAAGGGAACAATAGCGAGGAGGGAAAAAATAGGAACCTGAAAATGTCCTGTTATTTCAGAGCCTTTTAGACTGTATTTTGGTGATTAAAAAACCTCTTGAAGTTAGAACCGAGGCACTCTCAAGGCTAGCAGGGGAGGAAGGCCATGCATGACACCATGCACAGCTCAGAATACACACACACAAGGAGGCACACAAACACACAGACAAGAGAGGTAACTGTGAGGAAGCTAACCTGACCCACACAGCGCCTGTCTGGCCCGTCGACCCACTCATGGGTCACTGGTGTTCCGCGTGCCTTCACGACAGGACAAAGGAAAAGGGGGGAATCGGGGAAAATCATGAACAAAATGAGAAACTCAAACTATGGCTGGGAAGCAAAACAAAAGTGAGGATGTACAATAAACCATTTGAAATAAGTGAGAGAACAAAGTCAAAATGTACCACGGTAGCAGCAGACATAATGAGAAAAAAGAAAACAGAAAAAGAAAAAGGATAAGGATTTAAAAGAGACAGTAAAATCGGCAGCGTCCTCAATGTTTGAAACAGAGAGAAGACTCATTCAGCAGAAGCAGAGCACACATTGCTTAAGATAAACGAAGAAACAATATCTGTGTTGTAATGCCAGGAAATCAGGTGCTCGTCAAATGTGGGGAAAAGACGCATCACCGACACTTTCTGCTATAAATGCTCTTAGTGCCCCCATTTAGAAATAAATTTCACAGAGAATAACCCCCAATAACATTCCCGAAAAGAAAAAAGTGCAGTTTTGAACCCACAAATGTTAATGACTATTTCCCATTAATTTCCCTTCGGTCATTTGGTGACTTCTATTCAAGATAAACCGGTAATTTCTTCCCCACCAGCAAGAGATTGATATGATACAAAAAACTCCATGATACCAAAAAAAAGGCTGGTGCCTGATTTCATCACATAGCAACACATATCAGAATCTCTTCACATGCAAAATCTAAGATCATAAACAATACTATCGTAAATCACCTAAGCTCTTAAAAATAGAATTTGCTTCACACACCAAATATGTCATCAAAAGAAATATAAAAATATGTACAATTATGAAAAAAAGAAGAAAGGTTTGTTTGGAAGATTAAGAAAAAGAAGCAACAGAAACAAGGCAAATCCATGTCATTTTAAAAAAGACGCCAGCAGAATCACGTTACACAATGGTAGTCTCAAAGAGTGTCCACTGCTCCATTTCTGCTGAACAAAAGCACAACGAGACCAAAAAGGCTGCCATATTGCTGAAACACCAGGAGAACGACAGAAACAAAAAAAAGAAGAAAAAGAAAAGAAGTAAGGGACAGCCAGCTTTTTGTTTTATTTCATCAAGGTTTGCAGCATTATTAATTCGGGCAGGTTATTTACCAACTGCTTCCTTTGATTTATTCTAAGCTTGTGTATGATTCACCATTTATAAGCTTATAAAAAGAGAAAAACAGCACAAGAGACACAAAAAAAAAGAGGGGGGGGGGGGGGATGGGGGAAACCTTGAAATGCTAAGGAGTACATAACACTGAGATGAAGTTTCATGTGTATGTCATGCTGGGACAAAGAAGGATGTAACCATTTTGTTGAGATTTTTGTGGAAAATAAAAGTTTAGACACACAGCACAAAAGGTCAAGACCCCAGGAAAACAGCAACAAAAAAAGAGAAGAGGGGGATGGAGTGTGTGATTTGATAAAAGGAAAGAGTACATTAAGCATAAATGAAGGGTCAAGAATGGGTCATGCTGGACTCCACCTGAGAACCAATGACGGATGTGACCTTTTTGTTGAAGTTTTACAGCCCTTTTGAGACTGTAAAGTCTGGATGCACCCAACTCAAAGCTTTGACCAAAAACACAGGGCAGTGGCATACAACAATCAAAGCCAAATAAGAGAGGTAAGGCTAAGGCATGTGTACACCGATGGTGGGCTGGAAGCATGTCCACATCACCCATACACAAAGACGACAACACCGAAAATGGCAAAGGCCACAGCTAAAACCTCCGACACGACAGAAGGGTTTATATAGCGGACATAGTCTATCATCTAACGGCAACCGGCAAAAGTCAGATACATATACACAAGGTATAAAAAATACTTTAACTACACATCAACTTTGGATATAGGTATAAATCAAACTTTCCAAAAAAAAAAAAAAAAGAAAGGGGGTAGGATGAAACAACTATGAGAACAGCGAAGCAAAGCTGTCCAAGTAACAGACTACACCGACAGGTGTCTAAGAAATGCATTGTGTGTGACCCCAGGTGAACTGGCGCAGTGGCGTGTCACTTACCAAGGTAATCCAGTTGGTTTAGAGTCATATCCCAAATATGATTCTTTTTCCCTGGAGTGCATTGAGGCAAAGGGAAAGAAGAAAAATAATAAACTTGGCTTTCAGGTAGAGAGACGGGGAGAAAACAGACCCATTGCCTTGAGGGGAATTTTGAACAAATCTTGCATAAAGTAAAAGAATGCTGTGAATTAAGGGTGGACAATAGAAATACGAAGTGAAAGCAAAGGCCAGTTTGTTGCTGGACGTTCAGAACGGACTTGTCTTCTAACAACTGACTCCTACAAGGTAAAAAGTTCAGGCACACGTCTCTACAATATTGTTTGCGGAGGCTCATGAATTTTTTTCGATTTTTGGAGTGAATTTGACAACAATACATAGGTGTCTGCTACCTCTGTGCCAAAATGATAATATTTTTATGAACATGTCTAAACATTTACTGATTCCATAAATAGGGTTGAGGCACATCCAGGGACAATAGAGCAACTCGTAACCACCTATGTGTGTGTGTGTGTGTGTGTGTGTGTGTGTGTGTGTCTGTGTGTGTGTTCAGGAGGGGGGGGGGGGGGAGAAAAAAAACAATAAAAAGGACAGGAAAATATAAAAAGGTGAAACAAGCAGAGGAAAAGAAATATGTGTGTGTGAAAGAGAGATGAGAGAGAGAGAGAGAATGAGCGAGAGAGTGAGAGAAAGTGTGTGTGTGTGTGTGTGTGTGTGTGTGTGTGTGAGATTTGGGGGCGGCACAACTGGCGCAAGTTGACTTTTTCAACATGAGCACTCTAGACAGATTGGTAGTTAAGTCACCAATCAGAGGATCAAGTTTTTGGGTGGCAAAAAATGCTAAAATTTGCACAGTTCCAAAAAAAAAGAAAAGGAAGTCTAAAAGCATTAATGAGAAATTTCAAAATATCTATTTGGGTCATTGCATGAGATCAACAACTATTTCAGCTGTGAAGGGAACAATACATGGGAGATAAATCAGTCAGAATCATTCAAATAAAAAATAAAATAAATCGTACTTTATTGATCCCCGTAGGGAAATTTGGTTTACAATGGTGCATACAAATACAATCATAAT
>JAUKPP010226352.1:0-13775 GCA_032273245.1 Phyllaplysia taylori | reverse complement strand
GGGCGGCGCCAGAGGCAAGAGGAGGGGATTATGTGTTGAGTTGCAAGATTTCAACCTAGAGCAGCGGTAATATAAAAAAAAAAATAGAATAACTTAGGTCACATTATGTGCTTACTATAATTACATGAATCTTGGACACATACGAGCAGGAGAGAGGGAGTGGGTCGGGGGTTTGTTGGTAATGGAAGGTGATGCTAGCAAACAATGATGGCAAAATTTGATCAATACAATACAAATTGGGTCAAAAGCGGAATCAGGAAACTAAAGCACTGACTAAACAATTTGTAATGGTCAGGTTTCAAAAACATTTATTACATTGTGTATAAGTCATTTTTCACAGGGGATGCCACCAAGTGTACACATACATCTAATTTACTGGACTAAACATGAGTTGGAACATTAGAGGGCTGGACTTTTTCTTGTGTTTCATGTACCGTGTCTTCAGTTGGTGATGCAATATTTTAAAAGTTTCTCATTGTTGTTGTTAAGGGAAAAATAGATCAATCTGTGTGGCACACACATAGTGGCAGTTTGCACCGCAGTCCAGATGCTTCTCAATTCTTCACAAATGAAGACTTGCCGAAAAGACGTTATAAAGAAAACTTGAGAGCAAGAGCAAGATCCATGCTGTGTTGCCAGCACCTTTTACCTTTACCCTTCAAGATACACATTGGTATCTTACAAACAAAAAAATAAGAGCAATTGAATGGACACTTTTGAGTAGAAGTGGGCTATCCCGCATTTTGGGTGTGTTTCCAGATTTTTGCATCATCACCCGAGAGGGAGTTTCATTTTGCTAGCTTTTCATGTTCCTTTCCTTACAAGTGTAAAATTACTCCTGTTTCTGAGTAAGCAAAGCCATTGCCAAGTACTTAAAACTCAATTTGTTCAAAAAATTATTTTTTACGGGATAGTCTACTTGGCCTTAAAAGTATTCCTCTATGCTCCAACAGTCCTGCCACCATGGGAGGGGTGGAGACTTGGGACACTAAATCACAACATGGCGGTAGTAACTTTGTGTCGCAAGCCTCCACCCCCTCCCATATACTATCACTACTGAACTGCAAGCCATCATCATCATATGGTAATCATAAAACACCATCCAATGTCACATCAGGACAGCTCAGCTCTATGCATTTCTACATGACCAAAACATAGACAGCAATCTTTAAGAAGAATAATTTTCTCATGATAGAGATTCCTTTGTTGCACACTTAAGAATCTAGCACACCAGAAACCAATAGACCTCCAATTCAAACAAAGCCCCATGTCCTCACTTCAATAATGGGCAGCAAAAGGAAAGAGAGAGCAGCACGGGTAATGAACACATAAGACTCATCTTTTCTGTAGATATTGCCCTGGTTCACATCTCGCCTTGCAATTTCAAGTCAATGACAAGAAATGACACGACAAGATCTTGGCAGTTTCCATGTTTTACACTCAGAAACCATGAGCATTTATTTTACCCAAAAAATTCTTCAATTCTTAAGATAATAAAATAATAATGGATAGTTTTTATATAGCGCATAATATCTTCTCTTGAAAGCAGGCTCTATACGCTTTACAAACTACAGGGTATTTCTTTTAAATATTGATCCTTTTTTTTTATCCCATCCTTACTTTCACCGTGAAACCCAACATCCTCTTTCCTATTCTAAGCTGCAAAATTTATGATTTAAGTGTAGTGTATGAGTGTGAGGGTGAGTACATGAACAAGTGTATGGTGTGTGGGTACTAGTTCTGGGCGTGCTACTGATAGGGGGGGAGACTATCTCACAAGAAAAGCGTGCGCCAGAACAAACACTGAGATGTAATCGATGAAACAAGTTTGTTTGCTCCATCAATCCCATAGCAAGCCTATCCAGGAGAAACTTCATTCCTGTTGAAACAGCCTAACTCTTGTTTTTCTTTCTTAGAATTCCTTTGCTTTTGTCTTTACAACTGAGTTTTAAAATATGAAATAAGGCCTAGCTCTATTTTAATTTCTTATCGTTCATCTGGCCATTGTGACAGACAACACCACTGGTAGATCTGCAGTTAAAAGTTTCTAGGCTACCTGATGGCATGCAAACTGTGCATACTGAACAGCCGTGTGTTGCACTGATTCCCCAGCTCTTGACAAGCAGTTAATACGCCTAACAGATAACCGTCACGGGCTAGACCTTTAAAAAAAATACCAGGAGATTAATTTCTTTATTCTGCCATACCAAAGAAATGAAAAATGTTAGGAAAATGGAAGGGTCACTCTCGTAAACTAAGAAACAAAGCTGTAAGCAGCCGACAAAGTAGCGTGTGTATTTTGCTATCAGCAATACCAAATGATAAGAATGAACAAACAATCAAAATGTCATCTACTCTTAGGAAAAGGAACAATTATGATCAGGCCTGTAATCTCACAAAGGTTTGTAGCTAATTCTATTCTGATTTAAAGGATCATAACCAAATTATACTCCTTTTCTGTTTTGTTTTTTAAACTAAAACTAGTCTATGAGGCATGTTTGTACAAGCACAAATCACACTCTTTTCGATAAGGGGCACATGAGAAATGTGAAAATAGTACCAATTCCATGTCACATGCCCTTCATCATAAATCTTCTGAGATAAAACAATATTTTTTTTAAATATAGAAAGGAGGAAAATAAGTAAGCATCATCATTAATGTTAAGGAAACTCAAAGAAGAATCTAAAGGAGAAGGAGGAATGGAGACCCGGCTAAGAATCAGCGTCTGGTGCTCGAAGTTCCTTGATCTGCTTTATGAGGTAGCTCTTCTCATCATTAAACTGCTCGTCCTCCGAGCGTTCTGTGTGGAACCGAGTAAGGAAGTCAACGAGCCTGTCCTTGTTGCGGAGCAGAATGTCGAGGATGGGCCGTGGCTTGTTAGGGTTTGCCACAAAGATCTGAAATACAGAGTTTTAAACAGTTAAACTGAGGTCAAAGAGGCATAGTCATACAATTAACAGACCTGTACGTGGCCGCCCACAAAATTATCTGATAACTTTTGCCGGGCCGTACAGCCCAAAAGTTGACGGAACTTTTGATCACGGTAAAATTGTCGGAAATCCAACAATTGTCAGACATTTTACAGGTCTGAATCAAGCAACAAAATTCCGAGAATATAATGTGAATATACAAATTGAACTCACAAATGTTACAATCTGACCTTTTCGTTTCTCAAATTTTTTATAATTCTCAGATTCTGCAAGGAGCTATTAAGTTGTACAAAATATTCCAGACCTGCAAACATTTTAAAATCTAAAGTAGGGGAAAACTACTCAACTAAAAAAGGGAAAACGTGTGACGAAATCTTTAGTTCACGATAGCCGAGTTTTCCTACACATGGTGGATCCAACTTCATTTTTGTTTTTTTAACAAGTAAAAAACCCACATTTTGAGCAAAATTAGGCAAGAAAAATTTAGGCTTTTCCTCTGTAGCTCGGTTAATCTGGAAAATGATGTCGTTATCAGGACCTCAGTAGAGGCAGTCGAATTCGGAGATTTCCCCGATAAAACAGGGAAGATTGGCAGATCTGTGTTCAAGCAAGCCATCCAATTGCTAATTTATTTCAAGCATTTGGTTTTGGTTTGATTACCAGTTTTGAGTCTCCTGCAACAATGTAAGGTCATTTAAGAGACGGGCTACTTCTACCCTGCCTGGAAGGGCCAACCAAGGCTGAGAGGCAAAAAATCCCATAAAAAACACAGATCGTCCGCATATGGGATCGAACTCGGGTCTTCCACATGATAGACAAAGAACCCAACCATTGCACCACAGCCCTGGTTTTCAAGCATTAGTGAGCATTACCTTGAAAACATGAAAGGCCTCAAACTGGATGTTCCTAGACTTTTCCCTCAACATGTTCATCATCAGCTTCAGGTTGTCCGGGTTGCTGATGTACTGGTTCATTGTGCTGAAGTTGTGGCGGTCCAACAGCAATTCCCCCAAGAGCTGAAACAAGCAGATACAACAACATTGTCATCCGTTGGTTTGGTTACCAGTTTTACATCCCTTGCAACACTGTAAGGTTATTTAAGAGACGGGCAACTTCACCCTGCCTCTGCCTGTCAGAGAGGGGAAAATACCAGCAGAAAAAACACAGACCGCCTGCACGTGGGATCGAACTCTGGTCTTCCGCATGACAGGCGAAGAGCGTAACCAAAGCACCGGTATCATATTTCTACAACTGTATCCGGAAACATATTGTTTCTGTCCAATATCCTGAGTTTAGTCAAGCCTTCGATAACAAAAACCTGCAGTGGTCCACAACATATTTTCAACAACATAACAACAGAAACTGTGGAGAGCTTCAATCTCTTGTGCTCCCTGGTCAATAGACCCAAGTGTCCTGAGTAGTACATGACTCGTGGTGAACAATTCAAAATAACCCTTCTTCAAACTATTACACAATTGATAAAAGTTTCCAACCCTCAAAAGGAAATTTTAGTGAGATATTAGATTATTTTTAGTGAGATTTACTAGTGAGAAATAAATTGTTCCGGGGAAAAAAAAAAAAACACTGCATGTTAATTTTTTCTTCAAATTAAATTCATGGGGAGTTCCATGACGACTGACTAAACAAATAAAGCAAAGTGTAAGAGACAAGTGGGGCCAAATGCTTCAATCTGTTTACAATTTACCAAAAAAAAAAGCCCCTCTAAGGCTAGAATTAAAATGCCACGCACGAGTGAAGTGCGCCGCAAAATGGACGGGCAGCTAGATCGTAAGTGGTGATTACATAGGTCCTCGCCACTGCGTCCGACTGTAAAAAAATGGCGTTGTACCAAAGACCTAGAATCTACTACCTACAGATTGTTGGTTTTTTTTATTGTTATTATTGATTGATTCTAAACTGAAATAACTCTAAAACACTAGGAGATAATAGTAAACGGTTTTCACTAACAAAGAATTTTGTGTTTTATCGTTTGAGGTTAGAAAGTAATAAATGTCTCTGGTGGTATCAAATTAACGAAATCATCCTTTTCATTGATCAGGCACCATGCACATCGCAAATACAGCTCTTACTATCTTTTTGGTCATACCAGTTTCTGCCAAATTTTCATACCAAGTTCTGACCAAGTTTTCGGTTGTGTTTTTCTTTCTGTGTTCAGTTAGAAGTTTCTGAGAGCTGCAAGCGCTCGGACTGCCTTGTAAACGCACAAGATGCACTTGTAAATGCAATATTAGCGTCGTTTCTGCGCGCTAAAAATCGGGGTCTGTTCACGTAAACTGGCGCTGTCGCGCAATGGGTTCTTGGATTCGGTTGATTTTTTACTAGAAAAAAAATTAAATGAATGAGGATTAACTGGTGGAAAACAGAAAATTTCTATCTCTTATCGTCTTTGAGTTATTTCAGTATAGAATCGATTAATATAAAAACACCCTGTATATCCAGGTCTTTGGTTCCACGCATGGGTAAACCGGCGAGCCTGTGGTGATGTATATAGCTCAGTGCCCCCCCCCCACACACACTCCCCACATGTTAGAACCCTCCGATAGCAGGGCGAGCCTGTCCGCGCGCAAAAAAGAAGTGCTGCAGGCAAACACGTCTTTTTGCGTCCTCACGACTCCCCAGGTCTAGTCGTGTCAGTATTATTATAACCACCGATAGGAATTAAAGAGGAAGGCACGACTTTTTTCGCGGAACACTTCAGTCGTGCGTGGCAGTATAATTCTAGCCGTAAGAGTAAAAATTCACTTCATTGACCCAAGTTTCACGGACTGTAATTTCAATATACTGCATGAACAGTATAGTTAACGGAAATGATTGCAACAATTCCAGGTGGGGGAAACATTACCATGGTATTAGTTTTACTATCAAAACTACATTTTAAAATCATGAGAATTCAATAGTTTTCACGAGAGTGGAAGATTACATAGAACTCACGAGACTCGCATTAACATCGTGAGGATTGGCAACACTGTTTACAACACAGTACAAGCTTTTCGAGTGAGGCAATCTCCCACCCATCAACAAATCCACGGCTCCAGGGAAATCAGCCCTAGATCTATGAGTGTGATGAGAGTGTGAAGGCGTATGTTCCGAGGCAATTATTGTGCTTACCTTGAGTGCCTGCCTGCGGGTCACATAGTTCTCAGAGTTCAGAAGCAGTTGATAATGTGAGAATACTTCATCGTAGTGCTGATCTAAGAATTCAGCACATAGCATTTTATGCCTCGTCAACAGTTCCTGTGGAGAGTTAAAACCATATTCATTTTCTTTGATCCATAAACAAACATTACAGCTCGGCATCGCCTCTCACTAAAAAAAAAAAAAAAAGTAAAGTGTATACCAAGGGTGTCTAGATATACAGTGACAAATAGCCCTGACCGGGATATACTCAGGACCCGATATCAATGAGTTAAGATAGGCCACCCTCTCTTGCCATGTAATCTTTTTTCTTTTTGAAGTCCCCTTTGAGGAAGGAATATTTTAAAGGAAGTTCTGCTTACCTTGCAGAGAATGAAAAGTCAAAGATTTTTAAACAGACCATCCGCCTTGCCATAGAATTTCGTTTATCTAGCAAGTGCCGTCTTGTTTGAGAAAAAGTTTTGCTTACCTTGAAGGTTGAGAATGCATCAGAAGCAATGTCAAAGGTCGACACCTCCACGTATTCAAAGAACTTGTAAAACTCTGGAGCATCCAGCAAAATTTTGGCCAAGGACTCAAAACGACAGCACTCACGTAACATCATACCACAGTTCAAAGCGATTTCTTGATTTTCATACCTAAAATAAAAAAGAGGTGAGTTAGGGGAAGGAAAATAGGACTGCACTATGTCACACCGATATAATCTGAATGGTAATAGCCAAAAATGACAAATCAGGCAGAACAAGCAATTACTTCTATACTGAGGAAGGTTGATATTCCTCCTTGTGTTTTATCATTTCAGGTTTGTTAATAAAACCCTATCGAGATATATCTGTGAAAAGCCTTGAGAGATGACAATGGTAATTAATTTTGTATCAATTTTCAATTCATCGTTAAAAAAACACAAATCATCAACACAAAATACTCATGTACAGCCTAAATCAATGCACAGATTGAGAAAAATAAGCACATAAATAAACAGAGGACAGCCTCCAACATGACTAGAAAAGAATTAATGTTATTAATACAAACAATTCACACAGCTTTAGAAGAGAGAAGTGCCCTTTCTGAAATGCTAAAAATATATGCCAAGCTTGGTCCACCTACTTTTCACCACAAAGGCAGGTTTCATACAAACAATTATACAGTGGAACCCATGTACAGTCGAGCCTGTCCAAGAGGGAATCCAAAGGGAGGGAGGAAAAGTATCTGTCTTAAACAGGGAACTTCAGATGTGAGGCTGGATGTGTGTGCGTTTGGGGTGGAGATGGCCACCTTAGCTATATGACATGTGTCAGTCATTCCCACTAATCGCCATTGCTGCTTGTGGCTGGTTAAACTTACTGTTTGGCCAATAAAAGAACAGGATAAATCGTAACACTTCTTTGTTGCCGCCTCTAGCCCCACCCATCGATGTAATACGACTTTTAACCAAAGCCATTTGCCCTACAGTAGCCTCTCCTATCAATGTAATACTCGCAATCAACCAATGCCTTTCACCCATTTCGTCGCGCCAATTCTAGGACATAGTCAGAAGCCTTTTAACTGCTTGTAACATGTCGTAGTAAGTGAGGAAGGAACCCATAACTAGCGTGCGCAAGGGAACTTTTCCTTGACTGGTCGTGAGATCATAGCGGCGGACAGTGGTAGATGCTCAACCCCACACGGATATCCAAATCAGGTCTTCTGCACAAAAGGCAAAGAGTCCAACAATTACAACACAAACACCAGATTTATTTCTGGGTTACCTTGTAAAAGGTTGATCAACAACTATTTTCTTACCCTTTTACAAGTTCAATCAAAACTCTTGGGTTCTGATTGACGTATTCCTCTGTTGGACTGCGGGTACCAATTTGACGACGCAATAAATTGTTGAAGATGGCTACCACATCTTTTCGACCCTGGAAGAGACAAATCAAAATACTATAAATAAAAGATCTTAATCATAGGGTGTTTAAAGAAGAACAAAATATTCCACTCCATTATTATGTAAGGAATAGCACTAAAGTCTTATTCATGAGTATATCAGTAAGATGACTATATATGTGCTATCTATAAAGGTAAGTTATTGTTGCTATCTTCAAGTCATGGGTAAAAGTTGGTCACAACCATTTTGCCTGAAAGCTTTCAAACTCATAGCATCTCATGGGGCTTTGCCTGAAAAGATAATCGAATCCCAACTCCATTGTTGGAATTCACCTAGGCCTTTACTCTGCAACAATGGAAGGTCGATCCTAGCATCAAATCATTAAGCGGATATATCGTCCATCACAAAAATTGCTGGAAACTGCAGCACACCATATCACTCGGACTCAAGCAGCAGAGTTAAAAAGTCTGACTTTTTTTAGACAGTTGTCTGGTAAACCAAAGAAACCTGTGCTTCATTAGATCGATGCAAGTCCGGCAGTCGCCAGCTGGCTTTTTATTGCCGGAAATTCCGACCAGAGCCAACAAACTTTTACCCATGCTTTAAGTACTGTGCTGACCTCAAAGTCAATGCGAGCCAAGTTGTGTATGAGCAATGGCAGGGTGTTGTTCTGATACATCTCGGTGGACAACATGGCCACCTGCTCCGTGGCCGGCTCCTGGTCGGCAGTGCCATACAGCATTGTCTTGATGGTCTGGAGTGTCTTGGACACATCCTCATTCACCTGGACAGGGAGAAGGGAGGAGATGAAGGGAAGGGGAAGGAGAGAAGACGAGACATTAACAAAATACTTAATGGCCCTCGAAGAGTTCTGAAGAAGAGTCGGAGAAAGTGATGTATATGGAAGTGGAAAGACATAAAATAATATTAAGAAGCTAGCCCAGGATAGGTTGGTCAGTGAAAAGTAGTTGTTTGTGGCATGGTGCATTAATGCAAGAGCTTAAAGAAAGAAAAATTTGAGAGAAAAAAAAGAGACCGTAAAATAAAACAAAACAGATAAGTCCTGCCCTACAAATTATCAGAATTTTTTGCCCCACAAGACATAAAAAACAACCCCGAGTGTGGCTGCCCATCTGTGATGACGTGATCCTTTTGAAGTCAATCTACTACCTCAAGTACACTACTCACTTTCATCAGTAGGCTACTTAGTGCTTTAAAGCTTTTTTTCAGCTGAGATCACTTCTGTTAAAACTAACCCAAAAAAAGATGACAATACAATTTGATCGATTCCGAGTAATAATAGAGCTATCTCAAACTCATATAAAACAGCAAGATTTTCCGATGGGGAGGGGGGCACATCTTATGCCCCAATGCACTGCAATAAAATAATCCTGGGTTGTTCTAACCTAGACACCAAGTATGGGACCCGAACTCTTTGTTCCTCACCTTTTTATATTCCTTTTCCTTCAGATTAGGCAACAAGGTCAGGTTTTCCTTGAGAGAACGCACAAGCTCCTGGGGGCTTTTGTTACGGTTTCCAAAGAAAGGCATGGTACCAGTGTGACCACAGCTGGCTCTAACTAGATACACTTAAATAGCTAGAATGTAAAGTCGAAAGACTGATGGCCAATTTAAGGCTTCTATATTTACTCCTCCATCAAAGAGAATAAAAGTTTTGTGAAAGTTGCATGAAAGCTACAGACAACACAAGGTTATCTTTTCCCTGGGGCTGAAAATATGACTCAGTTCTCCAAACAAGATCCTCAACAGGTTTGCATAAAGCAGTCACAGTCGCCGTTCAAGGCAAGGTTCAGACTACCTGTAAAGACAATTTGAAAATATCAGAAAGTTAATGTGAACATATCTTTATAAATGTATACTACTACCATGAGATAAAAATTTACCCTAATAATTACAGGAGAATAACTTTTGTATCAATATCAAAGACAACTACAGTTGAACCTGTTCAAGACGACCACTTCCCACTTCCCCCCTTGATTTTTTTCTATATAATGTCACTGTTCAAGACGACCACCTGTCCAACGCGACCGCGACCACCCTAATTTACTGACCAACAGCCACAAAAACCTGCCCAAGACGACCATGGACTCTCTTTTCATCCTACACGTTGCCACAATCATGGGCGCCTATCACTGTAGACGAGTGATGAGCCTTTCTCCTGGCCGCCAGTAGGCCTACCCATTCTTTTTTAATCTATCGTTGTAACACAATACATGTACATGTATTAGCCCCTCCTACAAGTTATACACTCGCTGACCAGCACTGAGCAGTGGCATGGTTAGCTCTTACCAGTGTTTGTCATTGGTAACCATATTTCAGTTGCGGATGAGTGTGGCAAGCGACCATCGTAATCCATTCACCTGTCGTTATTAGCCCCTCCCATAATTCGCAATACATTGTAACTCTTGACCAACACTAAGTCTGTAACAACAGACTTGCCACAATGGTGTTGCTTGTTCGTTGAGTGGCGATGGCACATTTCTTTGTTCTCTCCACGGCACTCTATCCCACTCATCTGATACATTTTGAACAACAAAAATACAAAACTAAAGCAGTTCTTCACTCCGGAAGGAAAAAACAACAACAAAAACACAAATATTTAAAAACATCCTACTTGGTGGTAATGAAAGGGTAGGTTGTTTTCTTACTTCATATTCATCTGAGGGGAGGGAGGGGAAAATTTTTTTTTTACTTCACATATGATTCATCTGACCTGTCCAAGATAACCACCTTTCCAAGACGACCACTCATCTCTCGACAATGAGTGGTCGTCTTGGACCGGTTTGACTGTACATTAACAAATAGGAGGAAATGAAACTCCTTATAAATTACTAAATAGCTGGCCTCAGGATAGAGGGAGAGAGAAGAGGATGGCATGAGAATGAGTTCTGTACTGTGGGTCGGGGGTGATGGCGATGGTGGACATTAATGTTGGCCAACATGGGGGCTGAAATTTCAATAAATTCATTACAACTTTGCTTCCTATTCATTCATGCAACCACAAACGTTGTGCCCAATCAACATCTCACTATACCACTCTCAGTCTATCTCTTTCCAGAAGGCTGCTACTGGATCAGTTTTCATTTCTGCATAACGACTAACACACTGTCAGGCATCCACATGACCATAGCATAGCCTTATTTAAATTATTTTTAGTAAGTTGAGATCAGGACCTCAACAATACAATTGAGAAAGGAGTGTTCCACACAGAGGCACAGGTAATAATAGCCTTTAATTATTAGCCTACTAACTACTTAGTATTGATTCAAGAATCTCAGAACTGGATCTAGATCTAAAGTCTAGAACAGGAAGATGGATTGGGTGGATGGATGGTTTGCTGCTTACTAGTAGTGCTTGCAAATCTGCACAGCCAAAACATGACTAAAATCCTGAATTCGAGTGCAGCACTGATGATGAAATGAGAATCATAATGATACGAACTGAATAAACAACTATAGATCCCTTACAGTCTGTAGCAAATCAGACTGATTGTGACGTGACAGACAATCACGAAGTGTCAACAACTAACCTCAACCCTGCGTGTGCCAGTGCCAGTAGTGTGGTTGGTGGTGTGTGTTGTCGTAGTTTACTTCGGAGGGCATTCCCAACTGAATCGAAAAGCTGAATGAAAAATGAGATATAATGAAATGCCTGTATCTAAGTGATTGAGACCATCACCCTGCTACAAAAATAAATACAGAAACATAAGGTGAAGAGCCAAACCTTACAAATCCATGATGAGGAAAGACGATTGACGGAATAAAATCGACAAGATGATTCCCATCAAACAGTGAAGTTCCCTGATGACGTCATGAAACTGCGCAGACACGGAAGTGAATTCAATTCCGTACTATACGTGTATGGCAGCTTTCGAAATTTATCTATCATCGACTTATTCTATTTCTTCATGAAGTCCGATAATGCATGGGAAATATTGATAGTCAGCAATTGGCACGGTCAGAGAAATACAGATACGCAGTAAGCATATCGTATGACTAAAATTGGAATCTGTTTACAGTCGCAACTAATGGTCTAAGCGAAGGCTCAGCCAGCGTACCCTCGATAGCCGACGTACCAGTGCCTTTGTTGTGGCATTGCCTGCTTCAGCCACGCCCATTTGTCGGATTAGGCATTGCCTTGACATTTACAGGGTACACACCTTTTTGATTTACAAGAGGGAATGGGTGTGCACTGAGGTCTGTAAGTCATCATTGAAAGACCCGGAAAACGGGTTGCTTTTCATTTACATGTAGGGGGCCTACATGTATTCACTTTCTCTCTTTCCGTCTATGCCTCTCTCTCTCACACACACTCTCTCTCTCTCTCTCTCTCTCTCCCCCCCCCCCCTCTCTCTCTCTCTCCCTCTCTGTATGCCTTCTGGTATTATCTTTCTTTGTGAATGCGGTGCGTTTGTTTACAGGCCATAAAATCTGTAGCCTACATATAGGCTACAACAGAACCTCGGTATTACGTCACCGACTTACTAGGCTTCTCTCGGCTGTGAGGCTATTTTTGTAAAGTCCCGAGTCCCCGAGTCCCATTCACTTAGAAGGCCTAGGCCTAATTGATTTTTACTCCCCATTAACTTTGTCTTTTAAAACGTATATAAGTATTTTCTAAAAAAAAAAGTAGGCCCTCTGCTTTTTAGGCTAGGCCTGCTTTTCGTTGTAACGAGCACTTTTCAAAAGAATTAATTGCTGATCCAATCTTAGTTTTAAATGTACATGAACGTGGTGCATCGTTGTTTTCAGGGGAGAAGTTTAATGATGACAGGCGATAGTTTTACAGTGGGGACTATAGGTCCTACGAGGCCTAGCCTACTCATTAATGGCAACGTAGACCCACTTACCAAAGTTTCTCTTGCCACTGCTTCACCGACAGGATTTTATTCTCTCCATTGCTCTCAATGGCAAATGTATAGGGCCTACCGCTGCGAAGACATTCGAAATATTAGAGCCGAAAGGTGTAGTCTATGCCACACCGATGTTTTACTGTTTGTGCGCGCGTGTGTGCGTATGTTTGGTTCGCCAGTAGACCCACATACAGAGAAGTGGAGGCTATGAGTAGGCTAGTGAGTGGTGCATCCTTTACCAGATACGGTACTCCATCCCTTTTTTCTGTAGGCCCTGCCCTGTAGATTTTTCATCTCTCACGTAGGCCTACCAGTGGGCCTATGAGGCAAATGAAATGCTTTTCTGTGCGCCCCACTTCCCATATAATTCTTATCTCTTTCCCACGTGGATCCTCCTCTTCTTAATATTCCTCCTTCTCCTCCTCTCTCTTTCTCTCGCCATCTATCTATTTATCTATCTATCTATCCATCCATCTATCTATCTATCTACCTGTCCCTTTCCTCATGCCACCCTCTTTTTCACTCTGACTCTGAGTCTCTTTCACTCTCTCACTCACTCATTCACACACACACACACACACACACACACACTCTCTCTCTCTCTCTCTCACTCTCTCGCTAGCTTGCTCTTACCCTCTGTCCTGTCTTTTTTTTTTCTTTATTCATCATCTCCCCCCCTTCTTCCATTCACAAACGTGCTCACGCGTGAAAGCCCACTCACAAACACCCACATTTTTTCTCTCTCGCATCGATTACATACACTGAAAACATAATGTTATACAAACATTTTCTCTCTCTCTCTCTCTCTCTCGGACACAAACACACGCACACACACAGATACCGGTAGCCTACTTACAATCAGAGACCATACAAGATTTGGTTTGATTACCAGTTTTACGTCCCCTGCAACACTGTAAGGTCATTTAAGAGACGGGCTACTTCGACCCT
>JAUKPP010226130.1:0-13776 GCA_032273245.1 Phyllaplysia taylori | reverse complement strand
ATCTATCTATCTATCTATCTATCTATCTATCTATCTATCTATCTATCTATCTATCTATCTATCTATTTATCTATCTGCATAGCAAGGCAAAGGTAGACGTAACCTAACGACAGCGCGCACCCCAAAATTCTTTTTCATTTTTTTTTAGATATATACTTTAATTAAAGTGGTGATGCCCTCCGCCAATACCAAGCAGACGGTAAAGCCAATAGGCTTGCCGTCTGTGACGTCATAGGCCTCGTCTGCTTCGAACCCAAGGATTAAAGTGACGGGCAACATCTTATCCCTAATTGGTCTGGCGTACTTGCAGACTATTTCTTGTTCAAAAGAACAACGTAATTGCTGTCGTATTAGGACGAAAGAGTTCTTTACTTTCGTTATGGCTATTATTTATTGACTACAGACGATGATATAACCGCCGGTGCTGTGGTGTTACGGTTAGGCTTTTTGGCTGTCTTGCGGAAAACCAGAGTTCCATTCCCAGGCGCGGACGATCTGCGTTCTTTTATACTGGGATTTTTTCCCTCTCAGCTTGGGTTTGCCCAGACAGGCAGGGTCGAAGTAGCGCGTCTCTTAAATGACCTTACAGTGTTGCAGAGGATGTAAAACTGAAAACCAAACCAAAACCTGGTATATCTTAATCCTTATGTATTTAATGGAAGACGTTATCACACCTTTCAAGTATAACTGTTGACATAACCATAGAGAGTTCAGGGGATATTGAAAAAAGGAGTGTGTTTGGGAGGAGCAGAATTCAACTGGTGCTGTGGTGTAATGGTTAGGCTTTTCGGCTGTCATGCAGAACACTCGCGAGTTCGATCCAGGTCGCGGACGATCTGCGTATTTTTCTAATATAACTATAATGTCCCAAGTAAGGGTACACGTTAACATACCTTCCAAGTCTAATTGTAGACATAACCATAGAGGTTGGTTCTACGTCCACTGCAACATTGTAAAGTCATTTTAGAGGAGGGCTACCTGGACTCCGCCTATCAGGGCCAACCTGGGCTGAGAGTGAAAAAATTCCATCGGAATAAAACATATCGTTCGCGATCGTAACCAAACTCGGGTGTTCCGCATGATAGGCGAAGAGCCTAACCATTACACCACAGCGCCGGTATAATCAAACCATAGAGAGTTCAGGGGATATTACCACACAAAAAAACTCACTTTGAGATAGTATACATACATCATATTATATTGTATTTGAAGATGATTAAAGAAACATTTATACACTGAGCCATTTATTTATAGTGAAAGTAATCAATGAAGGTGTGTTTTTCCCCCTTTTTTTCAATTCCCCATCATGTAATAAATCAAGGGCACAATAATCTCAGCAAGTATATCACACAATCTGCAATGTAAATGAAGCAGACAAAGACTATAATATAAGCGAAATACCCTGAAGCTTTTAAATGACAGCATTATACATTCATTACAGGTTAATGGAGACGTGTGGTGCAGCAATGCAGTGGTTTATTGCCTTTCCTCACAAGTACGATAAAGAGTTTCTAAAGGAAACTGGGTGTCTGCATCTAGGCATTTTGAAGTCCTTCATGAATACCATTAATGTAATAAAAAGACGAGAAAATAAAAACTATTTAAAATCCAACATACAAAGCATAAATCAACAACGTTTCTTAATACTTTTTTCGAAGTGAGAAGACAGAAAGCTAAAATAGATGTTTAATCTTTAAAGAGCGTGGCGTGGATGAGCCAGCTGTCAACGGCGGATAACTCCAGTCTTTGCCCCTGTCGTATTTCTGTCCCTTGTCGCATTCTTGTCTCCCCTTGCATCTTGCAAAGAAATGAGCCGTCTTATTTCGATGTATTCCTATTTCTCACGCCTTTCTCTCTAATATCACACGCCCTTCCACCCAAAGCCGGCTTGTCTCATTACTTAATCAAATTGTCAATTTTCTCCGCTGCTCAAATGAAATCTTAGATCTCTGGCCTTCTCAAAGGTTGTGTTTGGAGCATCAAAGACGTTTAGATACACCGCCAAACGCAACTTCAAGACGTTCTGAAAACCCGCCAAACGCAACTCCAAAGCTGTCCTTCATATTTTCCTTCCTCCTGTATCCGATGATTTCGATAATATATCAGAGATGGAGGAAGCTTGAGCGCTTGTTCTCTTTTTAATGCCACGTCGTTTGAAATTTAAGATTTCGCGTTTTTCGCACGGCAAGTTCTCAGAATAAGTGCAAGCTGCAAATTTGAATTTAAGAATTGACAATAGTATATTATAATCTCTTGTCTGCTGACTCTCATGTCGAAATCTGGCGTCTGTGTTGTAATGGTTAGGCGCTTCGCCTATCACGCAGAGGACGTGAGTTTGAGGCTCGGGTGGGGCAGGTTGTCTGATCGAGGATATCTCCGTTTTTCTGCTGAGACAATTTACCTCTCAGCCCAGGTTGGCCCTGACAGGCAGGGTCGAAGTTGCCCTCCCTTAAATGACCTTGCAGTGTTGCAAGGGACGTTAAGCCAACCCAAACCAAACCATTCACGCCGAAAACATTTATTTTGGGGGAAGAGAAGAACAAAGCCATTAAAAGAACATTAATTGTCGTTAACACTACTAAAAAAGACTGGCTTTTCCCAAACAGTTTTAGACTGCGCGACAAAATTTTCAATTTCAATAATGACTTTCAATGTAATGGATTTACTCGCCTAATCTTCTAGTCATTGTCTTCTTATCTGACGTATTAATCACACCCTCAACTTGACCAATAATGTCTTTCTTCCTCTCTCTCTTTCTCCCTCACTCTAGCTCCCTGTTAGTCTCTCCTTCCCAGCATACGCGTCGGAACACAATACTTCCCTACCCCCCAAAGTTCTTTGTAAATACCCTCCAGTAACTATCCACCTACGGCAGAAAAGATTCTTCAAAATTTCCGTAAAACGCCCACACCACCATTGATCCATGCCATCCTCCGAGCCCCTAAGAATGTTCCTCCTATTGAACACAACGCCCCGTAAACACCTTCAAAACAGCTCAGCCTCCAGACTTTGTGAAAAAAATCCATCTCCTCCTTTTTCTTATATGTCTCCCTGACTTCGCTCTTCTCTCTCCCTGACCCCCACTCTCTCTCTCTCTCTCTCTCTCTCTCTCTCTCTCTCTCTCTCTCTCTCCATCTTTTTATCTACTCTATATATTCAATATATTTATTTCTATTGCTCCTTCTTTCTCACAAACACACACAATCAGACAGATAGCGACAGAGAGAGAGAGAGAGAGAGAGAGAGAGAGAGAGAGAGAGAGACTTTTTTGTAATTTAGTTACCAGGTTTACGTCCCTCGCAACACTGTAAGGTCATTTAAGAACCGAATGAGAGACTAGAGAGATAGAGAGAGAGAGAGAGATCAGAGAGAGAGAGAGAGACAGAGAGAGAGAGAGAGAGAGAGAGAGAGAGAGAGAGGAAGAGAAAGAAAGATAAAGGGAAGAATTTTCCAATCTCCTTACTTCTTTTTTTTATGTATAATAATTTTTTTTCGTTGATTTGTTGCTGTTCAAGGGACATTATTTATAAAAGCGCCAGCGTTTTCCTGTTTTAGACACTGCGTGTCAGGGACAACCCGGCTTGAAACGGAAAAATCCCAGAAGAAAGCAAACTAGATCTAGATAGTTCGCGCAAGAGATCGAACTCGGTCTTCAGCATGACAGGCGAAGAGCCTAACGAGTACACCACAGCACCTAGCGTCTCTTCCTTATTACGAAATATTCCAGAGAAGAGGCAAAATTGTTCTTGTAGGTTAAGAAGGAGACTGGTGTAAGAAAATGAAAAATGTCATAAAAAAAAGAACCAACAACCTCTTTCTCAACCCTCTTTACACCCATAGCTAATTTCAGTTTTTCACCAGCCCCTCATATTACATGAATTACCGCACCGTCAGAGTATCCTTATGAGAATGTTGATCTAGGAGGGCTCATTAAACTATCTTTCTCTCCCACCCACTCTCTCCTTTTCTGTCTCTCTTAGTTTCGCGCGCCTTCCTTATGTCGTTGCTTGTTCAGCATAAAGGTGAATAGTACTAGGTCTGTAGTGGGACATTCGTCTCTTTGCTAAACAATCAGCAATGTGACCTAGGGACATGTCTATCTGGCAAACGGGCGATTTTCTGGGCCCACCCGAGAGTCGGTATAACGGCCTTCATAAAGATGCCTGAACTCTGATTAGCTGCGAGCTATACGCTAAGAAGTGATGGTTGGATATGACCAGGGATGGGCGGGAACTCGAGTTCGATTCGAATATTCGAGTGTTCCCCCTCTGAGTATATTTTGTCGAAGAAGTTTTTACATGTTTGAGTACTCGCTCGAGTCCAATAGCTCCGAGTATGATTAAGTTGGACTGGTTGCACGACATAATTATGATACCTACAGTAAGGCGGAGCGTCAACTGACCTGTTTTGTCAGTCGCAGGCTAGGCTCATCTATATATGATATACATTGTATACATATGAGCCTGGCCTGCAAAGGACAAAACAGGTCGGTGGACGCTCCGCCTAAGTTGGACTGGTTGCACGACATAGTTATGATACCTACAGAGGCTGGCAGAGATCTAAATAATAGATCTAAACGGTCTTCCGTTTTCTTTAGTGAACACCATGAACAGGCAGTCACTTGAGATCTACGGTAAGCCGGTTGTGCGATGTGTACAATAATGAAACAAACTGGGAATATTTCACACTTACTGTTTAGTTTGTTTGTTTGATTGTTTGGTCGTCTGTTTGAAGTTTTACGGCTCCACCACCTCTGTCAGGTCATTTCGGTGTCAAGTCAATTGTTTAGAAAATTGGAAAATAAGAATAAAGTTCTAAAACACGAAGTTCATACATATAAAAACATGCGCGAGTACAAGAGAGAAAGAGAGAGAGAGAAAGAGAGAGAGAGAGAAAAGAGCGAAAAAAGGAGAGAGACATTGTGGTAGAGAGAGAAGCAGCAAGAGACAGAATCAGGTTGAAATGTTTCATTGGGCATGTAAAGCCTTTGTCCCAATTAACTAAAAAAAAAAAAGAGAGAGAAACAAAGAAATAGAGAATTGAAGGTAGAAGAAAGAAAAAGCACAAGAGAGCAAGAGAGAAAGAGGGATAGAGCAATAAGAAAAGAGTAAGAAAGAGATAATGAGCGAAAGAGGAGAGCAAGAGAGACATAGAACGCACGAGAAATATAGCAAAAAGAAGAGAGTAAAAGAGAGATAAAGAGCAAAAGCAGGAGAGCAAGAGAGACATAGAGAGCAAGAGAGATAGAACAAGAAAAAGAGAGTAAGAGTGCAAGAGAGGGAAAAAGAGAGATAGAGAAAAAAGAGGAGAGTAAGAGTGCCAGAGAGGGAACAAGAGAGATAGAGAAAGAAGAGGAGAGTAAGAGAGATAGAGCAAGAAGAGGAGAGTAAGAGTGCAAGAGAGGAAACAAGAGAGATAGAGCAAGAAGAAGAGAGTAAGAGAGATAGAGCAAGAAGAGGAGAGTAAGAGTGCAAGACAGGGAACAAGAGAGATAGAGGAGAGAAAGAAATCGCATGTCGCTTCTCTGGATGACAAGCCACCTCCCTGACACCCTGCACCAGTTTAAGACACGTCAAAAGAAGGACCCCTTTCTCCCCTCATCTCAACGCCATCCTCCTGTTTTTCCTCCGGAGCCCCCAAAGGAGCTCATCAGCCGGCAGAAATAACGGCTTTAGAACCGGTGACGAGGGTGAACACACTTAATAGACCATTTCTCCCCCTTGATAATTAACCCCATGTGTCTCTTTTCAGTCTGGCCCTAGGCACACCGGAAGCAGGCACCTCCGAACTCCGTTCGATTCCTAATCGGAGGAATAGATTTGGCCCAGCATGTATCCAATGACAGTGACAAATGGGGCTCGTAGGAGCTGAGGTGAATTGAGAAGAAGGGTGTGGAGATAAAAAAAAAAATGGGTAGAAATGTGGAGAGGGTGAGAAAAGATGGAGAGAAGGGGATGGAGAAGAAGGGAAGAAAAGAAGAAGAAGAAAAAGAGAAATGGAGGAGGAAAAAAGAGAAATGGAGGAGGAAAAAAGAGAAATGGAGAAGGAAGAAGGAGAGAAGGAAGAATACTGATATGAGGAACAAGGACGAGAAGAGGAGCAGGGTGTGGGGAGGAGCGGAGAGGGAGGATGCAGAGACGGAAGAGAAGGAGAAGGAAAAGTATATCGATGAAAAGATGGAGGCAGAAGGGAGAAGGAGGAGGAAGATGAGGAGAAGGAGAGCATTGAGAAGTTGAAGGAGAAGGAAGGCGAGAAATGGGAAGGATGAAGAGAAGGAGAAACAGGAAGTTTGGTTACCAGTTTTACGTCCCCTGCAACACTGTAAGGTCATTTAAGAGACGAGCTACTTCGACCCTGCCTGTCAGGGCCAACCCGGACTGAAGGGGAAAAATCCCAGCAGAAAACCCCCCAGATCGTCCGCGACCAGGGATCGAAAAGGGGTCTTTCGCATTACAGGCGAAGAGCCTAACCATTACACCACAGCGCCGGTAAACAGGAAGTGAAGGATGAGGAGAAAAAGGAGAGAAAAGAAGAAGGAATGAGAGACTGAAGCAGTGGGCTGTTCTTGATCTGTTACACTGAGTTCGATCAGCCAGTTTGAGAGAGGTGGAGGTCGTGGATAATGATTACCCGTGCAGAAGACTTCCGACACCATTTGTCTTGTCTGTTTTTTATTACTTCCGCTCTTCTCTTTCTTTTCCTCCTTTGTTTTTTTATAATCTTTTTTTTGGTGCTCATTTGGTTTGCCTTTGTTTCATTTCTTGCTCTGCTCTCTCTCTCTCTCTCTCTCTCTCTCTCTCTCTCTCTCTCTCTCTCTCTCTCTTTCTATCTCTATTTCTCTCTCTTTCGCTTCCGCCTTGTTCGGCTCTCGGTTTATTTTGTCTTATTTCACTGCTTTCGAATTTGTTTTTTTACTATTATCAATCTGTCTTTTGTTCTATCTTCTCTCTCTCTCTCTGTCTCTCTCTCTCTCTCTCTCTCTCTCTCTCTCTCTCTCTCTGTTTTTCTCTTCTCTTTTCACAAACATATTATACCCACACATAACGTAGCCCTATACACATACGAGAGGGGGCATCTGTGGCCGAGCGGTAGCACGTTCGCCTAAAAATGCGGAGGTGCCTGATTCGAATCCTGGGAAAAAAGGGGGGCGAAGGGGGTGGGTTCGGAGTTTTCGTGGCTCCGAGACCCGTCTCATCGGAGATTGACGTAAAATTTCGAGGTTTCGATGACCTTAATGTGTTGCTCGGGGTGTTAAACTAAAACACCGAGCGACACCCGTGTGGATAAAATACTATGAAGTTTTACATGAATCAGAACCCTACAGAGGGATTGACCGTTAATGTATCATCTCCGAATTCCTAAGCATGGTAAATGACTGTTTGTCTGTTTGTCTCCCTCTCTCTCGTTCTCTCTCTCTCTCTCTCTCTCTCTCTCTCTCTTTCTCTCTCTCTGTGTCTCTTACTCTTTATATGTATGGACAAGGGGGTAAGGTTATGGCGGGATAGACTTTAATGCAAAATCAAACAAGTATACACACACATAATATTATTTCTATAAAGAAGGACCCCGATTAACCTCTCCCTTGAACACAACCGAGCACAGTCGTTTGGCGTTTTTTTTCCTCAGACTCTACATAAACACCAATTTCATGATTGCGCTTTATCTGGCGTTTTTTTCTCAGACTGGACATAAACACAGACTAGACGATATGCCTTTATTTGGCGGTTTTTTATCAACGTCATTGAGGTTGGTCGTCTTCCAGTAGCCTCTCGTCCATTGATCACTCTAAGTGTTTTCTGATGGGATCGCAGCGGTACTATAGCGGACGTGAAAAGGAGGGTAAACGAGGCCTTTGGTCCAGTGACGGGGGGAAAAGTCGGGTTTAGACTAGTGGCCACTCAATAACTATTCTAACAGTCGATAGGAGAGAGAGAGAGAGAGAGAGAGAGATAGAGAGAGAGAGAGAGAGAAAGAGAGAGAGAGAGAGAGAGAGAGAGTTGCGGCTTTCTTAGACTCTCTCTAGAATGTTTCTTGTTCTGATCGACGAATGGGTGGAAGGGAGAGTTAAATACACAGACACACTCTCAGGCATTCTCTCCCTCCTCTCTCTCTCCCTTTCTCCCTCGTATGCTTTCGTTCTCCTACACACTCACTCTCAGACACATGCACGTATGCATACCTTCGATTAAAGACATACAGATGGACAGAGATACATGATACAATTCACATAGATAGATAGATAGATAGATAGATAGATAGATAGATAGATAGATAGATAGATAGATAGGTGGTAGATAGATAGATAGATAGATAGATAGATAGATAGATAGAGGCAAGCAGCTAGAACGCCTACAGACAAACGCAGACAAATAGATAGATCGATATGATGATTTAAAAAAAAAGAAGATTTGGAGAAATAATTAACCAAAATTGACTCTTAGTTCGTCAGTGAACTGTCTTTCTGGCCAATCTACCTAGAAATGATGGTGTTAGTGTCTCTTTTCTGGGACAAATTTATACTAATTTTCAATTTCGTTCTTTGTAGGAATAACAAAAGGAATCATAAGTCTGAATTTCGATAGCTCTTCGAGTGCAAGTAAACAATCTCTCCTCATAGAAAATAAATGCTGGACTGAATTATTTGGATTTCACAAATAATAAAACCGGTATTCCGAATTTTTTTAAACGACTCATTGCTCAGCCGACTCTAGACCTCGTTGACGTCATTAACCTTTTGGAGCAAGATTTTCCTCTCGTCCTCAGAGGAATACAATGATATAGTACCGTAATGTTCAACCTTTCCCGAGTACGTAGATGAACCCTTTCAGAAGTGGCCAACCTTCTATCAGCCCGAACGTTATGTATGGCGTCTGTGGTGCAATGGTTAGGTTCTTCGAGTTCGTCTTTCTTGCAGAGGACGGTGTGTTCGATTCACGCCTTGGAGTGAAGAGCTGGTTTGGTTCGGTTTTGGTTTAACGCCCCATGCAACACTTTAAGGTCATTTACGAGGTGGGACCTCCGAATTTTACATCCATAATCGATAGGACAGGGGCCGCAGTCATGAAAAATCCGAAAAAATATCGGTAAACCTCCCTGGATTCGAACCCGGGACCTCCTTGTCTGTAGGCGGGCGCACTACCGCTCAGTCAACGACTCCCCATCTTGCCGGAGCACCTCTGTCAATGCTGGGATGCTGTGACCCTCTCATTTTGAGTTGGCCCTGATAGGCAGGGTCGAAGTGGCCCGAACTCCCGTGCTCTGCTTTGTAGGCATAGAGCCTGATCACTACGGCACAAGCTTGCTAACATGGGTTTGATATTAGCAATAGATTAGTGTAAGGTTTGTTGGTTACAGAGGCGAGAGCATCTTTTGGTTGTTTTAGTCTTTAGCAGTAGGTGTAACAGTAGTTTCTGATGAAGTTGTCAATTTGGAAAACTAGAATAACAAAAAGGCGTGAGGAAAAACTTCATCTGTCTTTTTGTGAAGGCCTAAATAAGCACACTGCCGAGAAACATAATACACCAAACTGATTGCTCTATTTCTCATTTAAAAAATGTAAGAAAAACAAGTGAAATATTAACGCTATAGCTGGAAATAACTTTGTATGAAAATTTCAGGACATTAAGGATTTTAGAAAAACGGAAACGTAAAAAGTCAGCCACAGTTACAAGGAAAGTTGTTTATTAGAACTTCAAACAAGACGTAAAAAGGCACCCCGTCCACTCTCAACTTAAAAGTGCCTCCTGTAATATGTTACCGCCCTTTCAGGTAAAAAGAACTCTTCTCCTTATGATATTAAAAAAGATTTCCAGCGGAAATATGAGCACACAAGGTTTTGCAACCCCACTCTAGGAGTTCAATCAAAGTTCTGCACAAAGCGTAATTCGCAGGAGGGAGGTTTAGATAAGATGACACCGAAGTCATAAGGAGTTAAAACTGAGAGAGGTTTGGTTCTTGTAGTTCGCCTCTCTCTAATACTGAAATATCACTAAAGTGTGTGTGTGTGTGTGGGGGGGGGGGGGGGGTATTTTTACATAAAATGATAGGGCAAACAGGTGCAGTGAAGGTCATAGCATCCTAGCAGGGAGACGGAAATGCTCGTCCTAGATACGGATTGAGCTCCCGTCAACTGCTTGATAGGTGAATAGCATAAACCATTACACCACTGACGCTGGTACTTAGAGTAGAGTCTGGAAAGACGATTGATGAAATGGCCATGCTTTCATGCCCTTGTAACTCTAGAAACATGGCCACATCTATCCATCTCCGATATGACACCCCATGTAACTCTAGAAACATGGCCACATATTATATCCATCTCCGATAGGACGTGGGTCTGTGTCTTGAAAACTCCAAAAAACAAACCCAACCCTATGGATCTCCTAAAGCTCAAATATCAAACTCCTTTTATTTGTAGGCGAGCGCTCTACTTTTCACCCACAGACGCCCACTGGGAAAGAGAGAGAGAGAGAGAGAGAGAGAGAGAGAGAGAGAGAGAGAGAGAGAGAGAATAAACGGGGGTAAGTGAGAGAAAGAGAGAGTGAGAAAGAGAGAGAGAGTGAGAGAAAAAAAAGAAAGTGAGGGACAGTGAAAAAGAGAGAGAGAGAGAGAGACTCAAATAGATAAAAAGGCAGAGAGAGAGAGAGAGAGAGAGAGAGAGAGAGAGAGAGAGAGATCTTTCGCTATGCTTTCTTCAACAGGAGTCATTACTCCTTAGTCTAACAGAAAGGGGTAAAATGCGCTATAATATTCTTACTATCTTACCCTCCGTTTCAAGCATGAGATTTTTGCTGGTAGGATTACACTTCAAAGCAAGGCGTGTGCGTATGAATCAAAACAAGACTGAACTCTTGCCATAAACATGGATAGCTTTTCAGACATTTAGGATTGAAAGAAACAAGTCGTTGAGAAAGCATTGACGTTGCCCATTGACTTTTTGGCATATCTCTTAGAGCCTGGATGTGCTTGTCTTGTAATGGTGCTAATTTATTGTAATCCTATCTTAGCGTGCGTCTTTGTTCTTCGTCTAGTTTCCTTTTTCAAAACAACGTATTTTGGAAGTTGGAAAAACAATGGGTTGTCCTTTGATTATCGGAATATACGCGTGGAAAAGGTCAAGGATATACATAAACATAATACTTTCCATTTCTCTCCTTTTTCTGCTCATTTTGCGTTCGCGCACGCGCGCACAAACACACACACACACACACACACACACACACACACACACACACACACACACACACACACACATACACACACACACACAAACACACACACACACACACACACACACACTCACACACATAGGCACACAAAAAGAGACTTCCAAGTAGCCTCCATTCATCCAATACCCACAAGTACACATAATAATCTATACAATTTAAGAACGGCGCCTGTGGTGTAATGGTAAGGCTCTTCAGCTGTCATGAAGAAAACGGAAGTTCAGTCCTCATTTTCGACTAGCGTCTCCCCGCCCCTGATGGCTATTTGTCTTCTTTCTTACAGTAGTGAGGATTACAACACTATATCCAGACTTCAGATATTTTTGACATGGTTCACGGTAGTTTGCCCCGAGGAAATAGGATACCTTGGTGATCTGGTGTGTATCTTACACATTGAAGGTCTTCCATTTTCCCATTAAACTACCATGAACTATGTAAGAAATATCTGAAGTTTGGTTGAGTACTGTAATTTTCACAACTGTTTATATTTCCGCACGCGTTACAAATTCTTTCGAATCCTTTGGGATCTCAGATTGCAGTGTCTCTGTTAGAGAGCCACTTTCATCCTTGTCTTCTTTCTTAAACCTAGTTGACCCCGACAGGCAGGGTCTATGTGCAACCCGCCTAAAAAAGCCTAAAAAAAGACCTCTTAGTGTTACTAGAAGCATTAAACAAAAAAACACCCCAAGTCAGCTCTTAAATAGCACAAAGCCAAACAGTACTGAAAATAGTAACGTGAATTCCCGTTGGTCCACAGTCACCACTGAGTGCGTTGTCACCATCCGGGGACATTTTGTCGGCGAGTGAAAAGGCTGCACTAAATTTAGCGTCTGTGCCTGGCCTCAATTTCTTCATTATACGCGAATCTTAATCCTGCCTTCAACCCTTACTCGTTCCCTCCCCCAAAACAAAACAAAACACGCAAACATAAACACACAAACACAGGGAGAGATAGAGAGAGAGAGAGAGAGAGAGAGAGAGAGGGAGAGAGAGAGAGAGGGAAATGCATACCAAATCACCAAGATAATCTTATTTTCTCGGGACAAGCTTGGTCCAAGTTTGAATCAAACAGTCACTCTTTCATCTCACCCAGCCCGTTTTCTCGAACAACATTTTTTTACCAGTGTAGTAGGTGTACCAATCAAATCGTTGACTGCTCAGCAAAGAGGCGGATATCCCATTACAGCCAATATACTATTCGCCCTTATGCAAAACAACCAAAGATTAATCAAACTCTTGGTTCCGGTATTGGGCTCTACCTTTGTGCACAAAAATATGAAATACAAATACGTAGAAGTAGGGAATCTAGACAATTTCGTAAAGCGGATACTTGTTTTGGATGAGTGACTAGACTATTCTTTTGTGACTCCGACAGTATGTAAAGGGCTATATAGATGTGGATTCTGCTATGTGCCAACGTTTTAAGAGATCCTTTCTGAATAATGGTCTCCTTCCACGAGATTAAGAGCTGTAAACTGCTTGGTTTGGGCTATTGCTTTAACGTCTCTTGCAACAATGTATAGTCATAATTTAAGGTACGGACTACGTCGACCCTGCCTTTCAGGACCATCTGGGTTGAGAAGGATGAGTCCCAGCAAAAAAACTCAGATAAAACTCTGAACTTCCGCGGGATAAGGACTGAGCCTAATCATTACACCACGGACGCCGGTGAACTATCAAACGTTTAACGTAAGGAAACAATATCTAGCCTACAAGATTTACACATTGCAAAGCACAACGACAGGACTGAATCCGAATAAGAATCAGAGCGTTCATTGATTTTTGAAGAGGCTAAAACAGCTGAGACTGGCGCCTCTATAAATAACTCACTCCTTATTACTACTACTCTAATTAGAAATTTGACATGCATGGTCATGTTGCAGTGACAAATAACACCAACAAATGCAACACGTTCAAAATTCCGAATTTAACCATCTGTGGTAGCAAGTAAGAACCATAAGGCTGCACGTCTACTGACATATTTTGTCAGCTGCAGGCCAGGCTCATGTCTATATATCATATATAGATGAGCCTGGCCTGCAACAGACAAAACATGTCAGTGGACGCGCGGCCTAAGGGTGCGTCGGTAGCCGAGCGGCAGTGCGCCTGCCTACATATGCGAAGGTCCCGGGCTCGAGTACAGGCAGGTTCACAGGGATTTTTTTCGGAGTTTTCATGGCTCCGACCCCCGTTCTATAGGAGTGGCACGTAAAATTTGGAGGTCCCGACTCGTAAATGACCTTACAGAGTTGCATGGGGCGTTAAACCAAAACCAAGCCGAACTAAGAACCATAAATCTCAGAATCGGCTGCTGTAGAGTAATGGTCAAGTTCTTCGTCCATCATTGTTCATGCAGAGGGCGAGAGTTCGATCTCCACATTGGACGAGCACCTCCGACTCTTAGTCCGTGATCTCCACCATGTCGTGTCCCTTTTACCCCAGGTTCGATCCCCACATTAGATGAGTACATTCTACCTCCGTCCGTCTGATAGATTGTAATAAGAATAAGAATAAAAATAATAATAATGATAATGATAATAAAAATAATAAT
>JAUKPP010226019.1:0-13101 GCA_032273245.1 Phyllaplysia taylori | reverse complement strand
CGCCCCCCCCCCCCCCCCCCCTTTAGATTACCGTTTTTTTAGTTGGGCCTTTCTGCGCATGTCAGTGGTCAGCATCGTTTCATTTTGCTTCCTCATGGAAGTGGATGGATAGGTACCGTACCTGAATAGGCTCAGCCTATTATTAAACAATTACGAGTGTTTCAAGGCAGGTAAATCCAACCAAATAGTCCTTCTATTTGTTACGCTCTTCGGCACTCTTGAGGTTGAGGCAATTTCAGTGTCGGGACAATTTAGAATGATAGCACATTGTAAAAAGGAGCAGCAGACTACCCAAGACGAAGGATGATCAGCCAGGGAGGTATGGGGATAGAAAGAAAACAAAGGAGTCTTCGGTTAAAAAGACCCCTTCAACCCCTTCAAGTGCGCCCACGAATCACCCACCACAATGATTTCTTTGTTGAGGTTTTATGGCGCCATCAGCACTATAAGGTCACTTTGACACCAGGAAGTGACATAAAATAATACTAGTACATGTAGCAAAATTTATTTTTTTTAAAACAATGAGCATACCACACCAGAGCACCTGTAACCCACACAGAAAATCCTCTTCTATCAATAAAAAGACACAAATGAACACAAAACAATACCAGTGATCATAAATGTTACCATATTTTATTTCATGCATAATGTATAATTTTGTATTCATAATTATGGTAGACAGATGAATGGGGAGATATGTGATCTAGGGAAGTATAAACTGTATATGACTGGAGGACGAGGAGGGCCGGCTGAAACATTCAGTCTCAGACATGGGATGACAAATTTGATTAGTTCACTCCCGAGGTGGAGCATGCAGCCCATTCTTGTTGGAATCTAGCGACTTTGTCATGATCTTAGCAAAACAAAAATCTTTGTGTGATGGTTGAAGCGACAAAACCTTTCTTAAAGTTGAAAATAGCTCGCACTGGTTCTCTATTATAAAGAAAAGGGCAACACATATCAAATAATTGGATGAGAGGGGCAAAAAAACAAATAAAAAAAGGGTAATCTATTCACTAAAATAGCATCTATTTCAAAGCTCGCCATTTGCGTGAAGCAACTACGAGGAAGTTTTGGGCTATTCTAGGCACGGCATCCCAAAATTATGGGAACCTCAAGGACCTGCGGCGAACAGCAGCCTTGGCTCTAGATACCAGAATGTCTATCTAGAGGAACGAGAAGAAGATTCCAAAGCTGCTCGTGAGCTGAACTGTGCTACCAACCCGTAGCAAAGAACTTTGGTCAGAACATAATATTGTCAAGACATATAGACAGCTTATTGCGAGTGTAGTCATTAGTGCTACCAGTATATCCTCTCAGTAGAATAGATAAGCGCGAGGCCATGGAACCAGGAACAACCACTGACTTGTGCAACAACAAGACTATACAGAATATATTTTCCAACCTTCAAAATAACAAAGCACTGTGTCTTCTAATCTATGCTGGATGAAAATAAAAACAAAGATGAGAGAGAAAATGAAAAATTGTGGAATCACTGAGCAGAACACATTTTCACAAGGGGGCGAAAGGACAATAACTTGAATACAGATGTAGTAGCAGAATGAGCAGGTAAGAAAGTGACAGAGACGGAAAAAAGCTCTTTTACAAGTGCAGTCAAGAACAGCAGGAAAAAATGTTTCTTGATTACATGTACATACATGCATTTCTTTCTGCTGACAGATGAGGTGACTCGATGATAGAGAAACATTTTTTTTTAAAGATCACTAAAGAAAGAAAACAGACAAAAAGGAAAATAAACGGACTACTAGAAACAACATCATGCTGATAAGGATGACATGACACCTTTAAACAAATGCGCAGTCACTAATGAACAAACAATGCATGCATTTGGGAGAAAAACAGTATCAGGAACCAATATGACATGAGTGTAAGTAACAGCAGGGGGAGGGATCATGGCTATCGTATGAAGATTTTTAGCTTGAGTCTTCAAGGTTAGTCTGATCACAATATTAGTTTTGTTGAGGTTTGAGGGAGCTATTAGTTAGTGTGAGGTCACTATAAAGACCAGAACAAAACTTGTAGATAGAAGTAGAAGCAGTTGACCACCTCAGAGCACTGAACCGCCTGCTTTCTGTTGTTAGTTTTTTACTTCCATTTCACATCATGAAAATTACCAGGTAATTTCAGGGACGGCCGGCTTTAAACCTGCTTGTCAGAGACCAAACCTGACTGACAAGCACACTATACACATCCCAGCAGAAAGATGGGGATATTTAATTACAAAGCATTTTCTTACATGGGACTCAACATCCCATCATCTGCATGTAAGGCGAAGAGCCATGTCACTACAACACAGATGACAGTCAGTCACCCAAATCTCGGTCTGGTGAACCCAAATAAAATCCTGGGTGGGGTGGAAATAAGGACCTGACGATTACAACATAAATTGTTGCAAGTTGGAGTCTTCCCTTCTGATGAATTCATGATGCTTTGCAATATATACTCTCAACTGCCTACACCAAACTACCAGAGGCCAAGTCACTAAGTACTCACAATATAGAGATCCGAGAAGGTAAAGCCACCCTGAGAGGTCTAAAACAGAAGTACCAGGAGAAAACTACAGGAATGGAAATACAAAAACTTGGAAATAATAACAAGAAGGGGGATAAGGAGAGAAAAAAATGTTCAAAACATTCCACAATTTCTACTCCTTTTCAAGACTAAATAAACAAATGAGTGCAAATGCATCCTCAAAAGTAAGAAGAAAAAAAGGTTCTGACAAGAATTTAGCAAATTTTAATATATGATGCACAAGTTCACTTTACCTCATCCACATTTTAAAATAATTGTACATCTCACAGTCCGACTCTGAGATAGGATTGAATGGCATGCTTGAGTTCTAGACCTTATCTCATTCACTATGGAAGAAGCCTAAAATTGGCAATCCCATACCTAAGTGTAAACCCATGTCGGGATTCAAAATGTGCTAAAATCATACAAACATCATCATATATTTCATCATCAAATGGTAAAGTAATAGTATATATAAATTATACATCTGCAAAAACTAATGATCAAATTTCAAGCAAAGGCAAGGCAAGCCATTATTAGTAGTAACACTACAATTGAACAAAGGATCTGTATATATTTCATGTCACAAGGACATATTATATATAAAAGAACATGAATATTACTGAAACTATTCGTACAATATACTTTGAAAGACAAAGAATTTAGAAAGCACACTGCTACTAGTTGCCATTACCAGAACGAACGCACCAAAAAAAAGCTAAGCATTGTGTACATATAAAATGCAATTCTTTAATATCCATTTATCCAATCAAAACAAATACTGAGAGAAAAAAAAACAAGTTCAAAGTTAGAAAGTATCATCAGTTCAAAAGATATGAGTACTTTGATAATAAGCGCCAGACTGCATGAAAGAATTAGAAAAATATTATCAGTTCATGACATATGGGTACTCGGACAACATCAAGATGTGAGGCAGTCACAAAGGTAAGAACTGGGAAGCTACAAAGAACGCTTTCACATGTTGAAGATTGTTCTGAACACGAAAAGCTCCTACAGGTATGCTTTCACATTTCCTCAAGCTATTTTAAGAAATGTTTAAAGAAAATTCCTCGGCTACGGCTTTGGGCAAGAAACTTGCACCTGGTGAATGTACACCATGGTGAAGAAATGATACATTCAATAGATTGTTAACTGCATAGAGCTTGCTTTCGAGCCGGAGAAATGCGCTACATAAATTTGCAATCTATTATCATTATAAGATGGGCCGTGCTCACACTTGCTCACAAATTTGCATGCAGGAGGGAAGTGTTAGGGCACTGGAAAATGTTAACGTACTTTATATATTGCATTTACGCTGAGGTTGAATGTAGCATTTTTACAGCTTGGTGTAGTTACATCAAGTCGTTGACTGTTTTGCAGAAGGGCGAATAGTACAAAGAAATAGTGGAGTATTCCCCTCTTTGCAAAACAACCAACAGAGTGTAAAGCTTCATGGATCAACCACTGGTGCATATCATAAGTGATTTAGCTCATTTCCCTCACTCTACAAGCCAACTCGTACGAGCCTCACTGCTCCATCCATCTCCCTATGAGAGTACTCGTAGAACTACTCACTCCCAGTCACTTCTTTCAAAGAGCAACCAACCTAGTTTGCCACTAACACCTCAAAGATTTAAGACAAAGCAGCACTCCCATCCCCCTATCGCAACAAGGCAAAGTTATTAGGCTACGTTTATTGACAGTTGGGAGTAGACCTGAGAGGAAAAAAACAAACCACATCCACATTAGACAATGTGCATCACCAACAGAGACTAGACAAGAAACTTCTCTTAAGGCCTCATTATAAGAGTGTATAGAAAAAGGACTGGAATGTTGGACACTGGCAAAGTTGAACTCAAAGGGTTTGAGGTGGGCAATATTAACTCACATACATAAACCAGTTCATTCTTAAATAGCCAGCTTAATATTTAAAGAACTTGCAATAAGCCATTAAAAAAAAGAACAAACTTGCTTACAAAAATGAAAGCAGGGAAAACCTTTGCATACGCATACATGGTAAATGCTTATGTACATCAATGATCAGTAACAGACCTAGTAATAGTCATAACATTCACAAATAATTGCACTTTCCACACCACAACCACTGAAAGGAATGTCTTCCATATGGCCACACTAAAAGAGTGATTGCAGCAATTTTGCTTCTCATCTGAAGATATTGACGGTGCTTGAATTAGACAGGAACAATACTTAGTGGGCAGGTAAGAAATAACTACCAAAAAGATATATATAATAAACTAAACCTAAGACTAATCACAACCAGTGTTAAAAAAAATCCAAAAACAAAGGAAGTATAAAATGATGCAGAATGTACTGATATGTGAGAAAATGATCATTCTAAGAATAAACTCTGTGCACGTAATTTTGTGCAAAATTACCATTCACAAAACTATATCAAAACCCTACATTTACAAAAAGAAAAACACAAGAAGCCTGCACTGAAGACATGACTATATCAGACCTGAACATAAATGAACTCATATCATCACTTGAACTAAACCAAACAATAAAAATAAAGGGGATGAAAAATCTCAATCAAACTAGAAGAAAAAAAATGAGACTACAACTCATCTACATTCATAAGCTTACAAAAACAATAGCAGATTTACAAGGTTGCACAAGTTTAAAAAAAAAAAAAAGAATCAGCCAAAAAAACAACAAAATCTCACACCTGAAATTGATTCAGTTGCCATTTTAAATTCTTACAGCATTGTCTCTCTAGGTTCCCTGGTGGAGTAATGAAACCTCACAACCCCAGAATGAAAAATTTTACATGAAAGACTATACAACTGATGTTCGTGTGGTTGGTTGGGATTTTACATCTCCATCGACTCAGTTATACAACCGGTTTTCCCTTGTGAAAATGTTGGGGTTTTTTGCTAACCCAAGTTTGTATTGATATTAGAAAACCCTTTGCTATCGTCATTACCAGTACTAAATGTGAAGCACTGGGAAAAGAAGTATAATCAAAGAAATGTTGTCCTGAAGATTGTGGGTCTCAAGATTTCACACCACCAGTAATATGCCCTCATAATTTGATTCTCTGTTGTGGGACACCAACCATTCTCTTGTCTATGTATGCACTTGACTATGGTAAATATATGAGGAGTTATCTAAAAAAATTCTGATTCCAAGCACTTTTTGCCTTGAGAGATGCTGTGCAACTTCCCTGTGAACTATGATAAAAACACTGTAGGCTTGAAATTCAGTTGCTGCGATATCTCTTTAGTGCAATTTCCAATCTCTCCATACAATACAAACTAGCTTTCTTTGTCATTGACCAGGCAAAGGCACTAAAAATGAAATGAAAAAAATTACTAAATGT
This sequence comes from Phyllaplysia taylori, assembly GCA_032273245.1. NCBI lineage: Eukaryota > Metazoa > Mollusca > Gastropoda > Aplysiida > Aplysiidae > Phyllaplysia > Phyllaplysia taylori. The sequence continues at coordinate 7,226 of JAUKPP010226019.1, read as the reverse complement.
TGACTGACAGTAGTTCACACGCATGATTAATATTGTAATGGAAACAAAATCAAAATGTTCAGTTTAAACAAAACTCGTACATGATGATAATGCCCTCTACCTTCCTGCACGTTTGTGTGTGTCCATGTGCATGACTGTGTGAATCTGTGAGTTGAAGAGGAGGGAGGATAAAAGGTTTAAACCATCTCAAATAGAGATTAATTCATTAAAAGGCATCTTGTCAAACAAAAGTGATGCTCTTTGAACACATTTAACGTCGTCATCCTTCAAACTATGAATAATTCAGTTGAGAGAAGTAGGTCTGTAGTTCATAACTAGTCTGGCATGCGTGTTTCCACAGTACTTTGCCTACCTCTACCTCAATAATTTACACAATGCTCATTCTTCAATCACCATTAAAAATGAACAAAACAAGCCTTGTTTTGACATTACATATTCAAATGTAAACCACTTGAAGCACCTAAATACAGTCGAATTGTCCATGAAGGAATTGTAAGAAAGCCAGAGAAAAGTTTGTTCTCGAAAAGCAAAACTAATGCTCATCTGCACTACACAGGGCTCACATGGATGCGGATAAGCAATCCACCCGCTCATCAATTTTGGGGCATTTTGAATTATCAGTATCAAATTGAACCTCACACATTTCTCTTGCCATCATTTTCTTGTATAGAATTCAAGATATTTTCAATTTTCATCAAATCAGAGTCATCCACTATCAGAGGGGAAATTAACAGGAAAATGCACACAACTGCTTCACACTTTTCAAAATTGCACTGTTTTCTTTTAAAACAATGTTCTTGAAATGTTTTTTTAAATAGATGCAGAAGGTTATTATGTCACAAAAAATATTCACGGTAAATATTGAAAACTGCCACTAAGTCTGATCCCCTTCTTTTGACAAGCACCTGATTTCATAAGTTAAGACACAAATGTATTATAGAGGAATTTATCAGAACTTTTTATCTCATGACAATTTTCCGTCTTGGACAGGCTTTTGTTTTGGCAGATTCGACTGTATAGATGTCAGACACAAAGTAAATTTAAATTTCATTCTTCCCATTCACAGCAAATAGTTGGGCTCGAGGAAGGGAATCATTTGTTAGTGGGGCAATTGCATAATTACAGTGAAAGCACTGGCTATATGGAGGGCTCATTCCAAATAAAAAAAAAAACACTTTATTAAAAACGCAGTGGGTCAAAGCCACACAGAATTGTCATATTATTATTCTTTGTAGAATTACACCCTTAACTTTTAAAGATCCTCAACTTTTCACATGTTGCGCAAATCTTTTTAACCATTTGATGGATTGATGTGATATTGAGAGAATGATAGGGAAGAGACAAACAAGTCATTCAACGGCAAAAATAGAAATAATAAACAACATTCATAATCTCTCTGTTTCGGTACCCTTTGAAAGAAAAAGCAATTGCTGGAAAGTACAAACTATCAAAGAACAAAAGCATGATATGAAATAAAAATGATATGGGATCATTTGATAATTCAATAACCAGCTTTAAAAATTAATAGTTGCAAGCAGGTAGTAGTATGTTCATATGTCTATTTAAAACAAGCTGTTAAGATTCAGGGACGCTGTACAGATTAAAATGCGAGTATGATCGTCATCAGGTCAGGTCTGTGTAGCATCAGCATAAAACAATAAATATCAGTACTAAGACAAATCCATATCACTGCTGGAATGATGAAACTTCACAAGCCAAAAATAGATCATTTTACATTAAGGTAATTTTCTTGAATAAATTTATTTATAGAGCCTACTAAAAAAATTTTAAAAAAAAACCCAAAACATATTGATAGCCTGATTATCAATTGTGAAGGACTGGAAAAAGGGATTAAAAGGAAAAGAGTGTGAGCTGTTCAATATCATCACTCCACCAGTGATATATATCTTCAAAGTTACACAACACCTTATAATCAAACAGGCTTTGGACTTATTTCCCACTGGGCTTGATAAAACAATTTCGTTTCAAACAACCATGAGGAGCTCTGGTAAATAGAGAAGACACAAACGCTTTCCTAAAGCCATCATCATCCTGATACTGAATTGTTGGTATGCTGTTAAAGAGGGTTCACCCTTCCAAACAAAATGTTTCACGAGAAAGAAAAAATGTTTGTCAGGTTCCCATTTCAGATACTGCACATCATTGTGCTATGAGCATCTTAATGTGTTTACTATTAAAATTTTTCTTATTTTCTTGATGAGTGTGTACTCATATGTTGACTAAAATTATGCAATAAAACAAATTTACAGAAATGTTTGTGGACTACCCACATTTAGCAGCGTACCAATGATTTCATAGTCTCCTTGCTGAACACCAGCATTCCATGCACCATCACAACAACAGAGCTCATTGTGCATATCACTCCTCATTTAAAAAACATGCTGAGTTAAGTCTTTTAAAAAATAATTCTCTGTACTGTAGCAAAACATAATAAAAAAAACTTTCACAATTCTGTCACTTAAAAAAAGCTCATATTCAGTCAGGTCTTAAAAACAAAAACAAAAAATCATTTCTTTATTGTAGCAAAATGGCATCAATAATAATAATTAAAAAAATTAAAAAAAACTTTCACAATTCTGTCATGAGAGTCACTTTACGCTCCACCTTCTTGTCCGACACCATCCACGGTGATATCTGTGAGCTGCTGGTGTTGTGTGGGGTGGAGGAGGAGCTGTTACTGTTCGCACGTGACCGGTCGATGCTGATCACCTGACTCACAGCTGTTGTCCTGGCCGTAGCCGCTGCTGAGGTCTTTCGGGTGACTGGCTCCGTGCGGGTGAAAGACGTTTCCTACAGTCGGAGGTGGGGAGGGGTGGGAGGAGAAGAAAGTAATTTTATATTAACAGGTAAGTTTCATTGTTGAAGTTTCGAGGCAGCACAAGTGTCATATGTTTCCTAAAATCATGGTAGAAGGTGGAGTGGTCGGAGGAGAAGAAATTAAACATGAACAAATAAGTTTTATTATTGAGATTTTGAGGCAGCACTAACAAATTAAGTACAAAGAAGTTCATGAGGACAATGAGATTTTGAAAATAAACAGGTGCAGACCATAACAGAACTCCCATAAACTACAAGCTAAATAAAACGTAATATTTCTGCTATTGCAAACAATCAACATTCTGTTTCAAGAGGGGGCAAAAGTTCCTACTTGTACATACATATTGACAAACATATTATGAAAACATCAGAGGTATAAAAAACCCACTATTTCTATTTAATTCTAAATAAAGGTGAAATTTGCTCCTTCTCTTATGGAAACTGCTGTGAAGGCATGAAAAATAAATCCCTAAAACCAAAAGTGACATAGAAAACTGTTTTTATGTATGTTTACTGTCTACTTATAAAAATTCAGAACAGCTCAGTAAGTGCAAGATTATTAGAATGTGCACTACTACCGCTAGCTGCCTGGTGTGTTGTTGAACATCTCCCTAGGAAGAAATGCTATCCAATCATGACATAAATTCAAGAAAACCCCATTTAATTTTCATAATATTTATATAAAAATAGAAAAGCTACTGACAAATAAAAATGTTTTAAAGCTCATCTAGCATCAAACCAACAAGTGGTGACAACATTTTGTGCTAAACTAAAATGAGGTTAGTTTTCATTGAAGTTTTACAGCATTGTTGACATTGTAAGGTCATTATCAACAAAAAAGAAATGAGTAGAAGGAGCAGACAACACCAGAGCAACTGCCAACCACACAATGCTGATATTGAGCCAGTGTTGATGAGGGTCTTTGCCCTCCCGTCTTAAGCAAATTACATGCACTACACACGAACTGCTTGGAAATTACATGCAATGAATAACAAAACCTTTAAAGAATCTCAAAGAGATCCTTGTGAAATACCTCCACGATGCGTAAAAGGATAATAATAGAATTGTCTACTTTAAACGAAATTTAAGATAGAAACCATTAAACTCTTTTTGATGATAACAACATCGTTCTTGTAATCTATGACAACTGAGTTAGTAATTTTAAAAATTTGGAAAAACAATACTGAGTATGACGATAGAGTTAATCACTGAAAAGATTTGCATACTTCTCTAAAAGAACTAGGTTGTCATTGCTGTAACCCAAACCATTGAGTTAGTAACTCTTGTTAGCCGATAACAATGTAACAAAGGACATAGTCGCCCCCCCCCCCCCCACCCTCCCAATTGGTTCAGCTCCTCAGGATGCAAAAGTTAACACTAACAAGGCTTTTTCTTAGGTCTTACGCCCCTTGTAAGTTGTAACACTGTAATGTCATTTTAGAGGCCAGCTTCTTCCGCCTTGCATGTCACAGGGCCAACTAGGGTGGAGAGGGACACCACATCCTAGCAGAGTGACAGCAACTATCATCCAATATGGGTATTAAACTCCCCATCCTCTGTATGTTAGGTGATGAACCTAACCATTACACACACCAGGCAGGGTCGAAGTTCTAGAACTGGTGACCAAAAAAACTAATACTAATGTCATTACTGTTGTTGTTACCATCATTATTACTGAACTGTTGCAACTGCCATCTGTACTTTTATTATTACGGCATTAAAATATGTGTATATTTCTTTTAAAAAGTGGTTAGAGCAGGCCACACCAGAGTACCCACCAACCACTGAACAAATATTTTCCATCTGGGATCAGAAGCGAAGAAAGTTTTAAAAAAAACCCAAAACACAACAGAGAAAAAGCATAAAGCCCTGACACCGATAAAAACTATCTACACATCAAATCTGAATGAAGGCAGGTCCAGATCATCTTAACATTAAACTACAACAGCTTGTTAGTTCTTTTATATCCTTTGCAGCACTGTGGGGTCATTTAAGAGTTGGGCTACTTCAACCCTGCCTGTCAGGGCCAACCTGGGCTGTGAGGGACACAACATCCCAGCAGAGACACAAAGATGCTTAAGATTAAACTCCATCCTCTGCCTGATAGGCAAAGAGCCTAACTATAAGAATTACAGGTGCTGGTGACCATCAAAGCTGAATCAGGGCCCTTTTCATCTTAGAGTTAAACTAAAGTAGAATAAAGAAAAAAAATTAAAATACTGTCCTTGTTCCTTTCTTTAGGACATAGGAGGTGTTCTTAAATAAGAACTGTTCCTATGTCTAAACTCACAAGTAAAGAACTGAATGCAATTTAAGAATTTTGACGGAAAGGAAATCATTGTAATATATAGGAAGCATTCTTTCAATCTGGATTCTTATAAACCTGTTCTACTACACTTCCACTGCACTCAAAGAAGGTGTCGAGTTATCAGTTTGTGCCATTTAATCTTGGCTTTGTGCTTAGAGCGACTATACCAAGCTTTATGTATTTATGGGCTGTCTTGAAGGAAGCTAAGCGTTTAATTATGGGTGGGAAACTATGATGAATAAATAGCAATAAACAGAAGGTAAGTCAAGCTGCAAACTGTGCGAATGACATGATGTCACTCGCTCTAAGTTACATAGTTTTTAAGTCAACATTTACTTGTATATATTGTCTAGAGACTATATGACAAAGCACACAATGCGCAAGTGAACGGATTATAAATCTCTCATTTTTTAGTACATTTGAAAGGTGATTAGATCTAGCATTAAAACAAATTAACTTTTATGCAAAGCACTTGCTGAGCACTGGATGGGCCACTGAATCAAATTCCAAAAGTTATGTACTGGATAATATATTTGAGATAAAAAAGTTAAGATAGTTCCTTTTTCAATTGCTTTTAAGACATTCTTGAACTTTTGAACTTGAATTAATATGCTTTACCATATCAACATAATTATGCCCTGTAAGTTTTGGGTGGCAGATTATGACAGCAAGGCCAAGCCTAAAAACGGAGTGGCTATATTGCTCAAAAGCAACAACAAAAAAATAATAATAATAAATAAGAAAAGTAAATAATAATAATAATAATTGTTTTGACATGTGAAAACTGACAGATAGTGGGGTGGTGGTTTTTTTCGTTCTTAGAGTAACATAAATGAAGGTACATTTGAAAACAAACAAAATAGAAAATTATTTTTTTCTTTCCTAATCTGGAACCTATGGAGCTTTACGTGGCCTGTGTTCAGAAGCTCATCTCTTGAACAATCTATTACCTGAACATTTCACAGCTACTTCATATTAAAAAAATCTTGATCAGAAAATAATACTGGCTCTGTTGTTTTGTAACAATTCTATATGGACACTTGTTAATAAGCAAAATGACTGTTTAACCCCTAAGCACCAAGCAAACACCAACAAAATTTTAAAAACCAATATGAAGACAGTCCAGTAGCTGTCTCAGCCACACCTCAATGATATTCATAAAAACTGTGTATCCTTGATCTGTCTCCCTATCATCTCCCAACAACAAGAAACAGAAAAAGTTTTGAGCTGCTGTACTCTGCGATGAAGGTGCAAAGCAAACTGAACAATAGGGAGGTTTTTGCAGTGACAACATACACATGCTGCTAGGTCAAGCCGACCTGATGAAGCAAAAAATCCATTTTGAGGTCTATTTATAGAGCACTTGCTAATGCTAAGATTTAGCTTGGGCAATGAATGATTATAATCAATTTACCACTTTTAGCGGGATAAAAGTGTTCTGCAAATAGACCTTAAGGTGGATATTTCATTACATATCTCAATCTAGGAATAGGTCTAAGCTGTCACTGCAAAACCTCCCAGGCTGAAAAATAAAATGTATGGCCTGCTACAACTGCGATAAATAAAAATTGCCTTGGTATTTGCGGGGGAACAATATGATATATACTGAAGCTCATGGCATAGGGAAGGGTCTGCAGAAAACATTTTGCTGTAGTTTGCTCTCCTTCATTTCAGAACTGCAATAATTTCTATGCTTTTTGTTACTAACTAGTATGGCATGAGTAATTCAAACATTGTACTGTACAATTTCCTTTCAAACGGAGAGCATATTATATAAAAATAAGAAATCTGTGCCCTACACACACATAACTTTTGAGAACTACATATCTAATCCCTGATGTGACTTGACAACCTACATTTTAGAATTCAGAAACTTTTGATTTGCTCATGAGGAGGTAAGTCAAATATGACTAAATATTCGACACCTACCTATTCTTTTCTTTTTTCTTTAAGAAATATTACAGCAAAAAACAGAACCATGCATATCGTGAAAAAAAGAAAAGAAAATAGAAGCAAAAAAATGACTGAGTTAATATGTGAATGTTTCATTTGAGTAAGACGTGTCCCTACTGTCAGATTG
>JAUKPP010225797.1:0-13776 GCA_032273245.1 Phyllaplysia taylori | reverse complement strand
GCTGATCATTCCCCTATTGCTGAACTCAAACCAGCCTTCCCCAAAGCAAGACGTCATTTTGCCCGTGCACCCAATAATCATAGGGGTAACGGAAATGGCGATAACTTCTACAAAACTGTCTTTATCTCTATGAAATTTCACACAAATTTGTCCCCTTGGCTTTTTCAATGACATGCCAACTTTGAAAGAAATTGATTATAAAATGAGGAAATTATAAAACTTTTAGAGGGTTCTCTTTTTTTTTGACACCCGGTACATACCATAAACATGTTTCTTTTCTTCGTGGTTTTAATTTTTGCGCATTTTTCCAAATTTGGAAAAAACTCATGAAATTTTTCAGTAGAACGCAGTGCAAAAAATCAGCAAACAAGCTTACAAAAAGGGCATAACACCATGCCGTTCTTATTCTCTGTAAAAGATTTTGAATGTTTAATCAAACATGTGGCTCTGTAGCTCATGCAGCTTCATAATGTGTGCGCGTTGTAGCATTTTCCTTTCTTTTTTCCATATGATAATATCTTGTTACCAATAACTGAGAAACTCGTAAAAATTAAAACCTCGCAAAACTGGTTTGTCTCAATTTTGAAAAAAAATTGCCCACCGAAAAAACCCACATGTTTACAGTATGTCACAAGTAAAAGGAGGTAAGGTAAAAATAAAAAAGTATTATAAAATATTATAAATGAAAAGATATGAAAAAAGATGCCATAATAAGTAGCCTATAAATAACTCACAAAATATCCACCTGTAAAAGGTGAACCAATGATATTTTCGTACAATTTAACTAAGAAAACTTCAGAAACACCCCCTGACAATGGTATGGATGATGGAAAGGATAGCAATAAATAACCATCATTATTGTGAGATGGACAGAATAAGTCTGGAAATGATCCGAAAAAGGGAATGTAACTGAAATATTAAAAACAAGTTGAAAAGTTGCTAACAGAAAGACATAATATACAACTAAAATAGGGCTTTAAAAAAAAAACCAAACACTTAGACTAGTGAAGTTTTTTCTCTCTGAAAATAACATAAAAAATTATTTCCCCCTCTCTTCCCAATAAAACAGCATCCAAAGAAGAGCAAAACTGACAAAGAGGCCTTGAGCCTTCACCTTGTCTGATTTTGATTTTCCGCCGTTTGATGACTTTGTCCATTAGCTCTCGCATGGTGACTGTCATCGATTCAACCTGGAAAGTGTTGTAGCCGCGGTTTGGGACATATCTGATGGTCAGAGGAACATTGGTGTTGGTGATTAGTAAATGTGAATTCTAGCAGTCTGAGATGGTTTGGAAAGATTTAACTTGTGAATGTGTCGTGACAAAATAACATCAATGCTTTGGTGTAAAGGAGCACAAAGAAAGTAATATTTCCCTGTGTGTTGGGCAACTTTTATTAGGCTTCTTCAATCTTTTCATTTTTATAAGTGCCTGATCTTAATGTGTAGTGAGATCATTAGAAATAAATGTAACTCTAAAAGAAACGGAAAACAAAGGTAAATTCTTCAATCCGCATGCTAAAGGATTACTACTATCAGAGATCCACTGTACAAGTGTAAGAAAACATGTTACTCTCTTCTGTGTTATTTGTCCTACCCATTAAGTCTATCTCAATACAAAAATAGAAGAGATGAGCTGACAAAATGAGTTTCTTCTCAAATTTTGGTTATGAAGACACATTGAAATAAAGTGCTTTTCAATGTTTCTCGCCTTCAATCACTGAAAAATATAAACCCCTCCCTCAACTTAACTTACATGGTGACTAGAGCAGACTTGGGCTGTACAGGGGCGTTGGCTACCAGGGCAAACTTGGTGAAGCCGTATTTTGACACGGGGTCGGTGGGAATGATGGGAGGGAAGTCAGTGTCAATTTCTCCGTCGTCCTCGGCCATGTGCAGGGAGAACTTGCTGAGGTCGCTGCTGTGGAGTTGAACAGAGGTTTACAACATGGAGGGCAACATCAGCTCTGTTGGTCTTTGTTTTACATCCCTTGAAACAAGGTAAGGTCATACTTCTACCCTGACTGTCAGAGCCAGTTAGTTAGTTATTTATAGAGGCACCAGCCTTTACAGCTGTTTTAGCCAACCTGGTTTGAGAGGAACAGTACATCCTTGCAGTGAGACAGAGATATTCAATTAGGTGTGTAGGTCTCGAACTGCGTGATAGACAAAGAGCCTAACCATAACATTATAATGCCCGTAATGTCAGTGTGTGGAAAATAAGTTCTACTTAAACTGTGCATAACATAACCAACATACAAAAGAAAAAAATAAGCAACATACACGTATTATAAATGCAATCTATTATGATCATAGACAAATTAATTCTATAGTGAAACTTGATTTCCTTTGCTGCTCTGACCTAGCAAACATTCTTCACATGGTTTTGCTTCAAGTTTTACGTCCCTTGCAACACCTTAAGGTAATTAAAGAGACGGGCTACTTCAACCCTCCCTGTCAGGACCAACCCAGGCTGAGAGTGAGGAATCCCAGCAAATAGCCGCAGATGCTTGTCTGCACATGGGATCATGATCAAACTCAGGTCTTCTGCATGATAGATGAAGACCCTAACCATTACACCACTGATGCTGGTACATTCCTCACTGTTATTGGGTGAGTTACTAGAAAAATTAACTATCCCTTCAAAAGGCAAGGAAGGAGAGAGTCGGAGATTTTTTTGGTTACCAGTTTCATGTCCCCTGCACACTCACTATAAACCGGGCTGAGAGGGAAAAAATCCTTGCGGAAAAAAACAGATTGTTCACCCTCGGGATCCAAATTGGGTCTTCCGCATAACAGGCGAAGAGCCTAACCATTACACCACAGCAACGGTCTGGAACTTAAGAAAACAAACAACTTAACAAAAACTCAACTGAAGCCAGTTCAAAATAATGAGCCAACTGTACTAACTTGGGATCGACATGTCCCACAACAGTCTTGAGGTCAGGCTTGCGACCTTCCTGCGTATACTGCCAGCACACCAACCCCACCACTTCCTGCGCCTTGGCCGAGGCCGTCACAATGATGGTCATGGGATAAGCTCGTTGCTCCGCACTCACAAACGCTAAGAAGATGTCCAGCTTGCGAGTGGCCATGCCTCCAGCAGTCTGCATAAAAAATAGACACACTTTTAACAAAATTGTAAAAAGCAAGATCAGTGAAGAAAGAAGTATGTTCAGCAAACAATACCGACAAATCAAATATATCATTTAGGTCTCAGATTTCAAGAAAATATAAACCAAACTTTAGCATGTATGTTTTGCTAATAGGATGTATATGCTGCAATGTTCCTAACATGACATCAGCAGAAATGTATCTTATGCGGCATACAGGCTTACCTTTGGGTACCTCGGATGATGTCACCTTCTCAAAGATCAAATCGTCGATCATCCTACGAAAAGTCGTACATGCATTTTTGGGGGTTTTGACTTACGTATGTCATGCCGATCAGCTTGACGAGATCTATCTTCTCTCAAAGCGAAAAAATGCCATCTCTACTAGTTTTTTAGTTATAAGATATCCGAGTGTTGTCGTATGAGATGAAAAAGAAGAGTGCCCAATTTGCAGATACAACACTTCATGAGATGACCGACGAAATGTTACATAGTTATACTTAAAATGTAATGATAGGTTAAAATGTATCAGGTTGCTAGACCTCATGTACTGACAATAAATAGCAAATTTAAAACAATGTATCAGATGTGCATCCTGTCTTTGCACTCTAACAATAAGAACAAAGTTTATCAAACTTTGAGAAATTCACTAATACCACTAAGTGCAATTCCAACGCATAGCAAGCTTTTTACACTTTGCAAATATATTAGGCCTTCTACAACGCCACACATAGTAGTACTCACTCTGCCATCAAATTTGGCGTACTTGAAGAACGGGTTACTCCCGTGTGCCTCAATTTCTAACAGCTGCTGACTGAGGGTTGAACGTGGGCCAGTTTTCTTCACTTCCTTTTTCTCATCCAAACTTTCGCTGTCTGTTTTCAATTCAGCCTCACTCTGATCTGTATCCTCCGCCCCGTCCTCAATAGACAGAGAGGAGTCTGGCTCATCCCCGGCTGGAAGATCTTTCTTCTCAAACAGGTGACCCTTCTCCTCCACTGAAAAAATACATATAAAAATATATGTATATAAAAAAGATTATAATAAGAGAGAAATTAAAAAGCTTTTCCCAGTGACCAAAACAGGTATCAAATCTTACTTAATTTTGACAAAAATGTTAGAGAGAAAGACAGACACTATTTAAAGATTTTTTTTATCCTTTTCCCTTGACAGACTCAAAGAATTCTATTTTAAAGATAAAAAAAAAGGCTTATCCTTATGACTTTCAGTTTGTTTTCTTCTGAGACATGCAGATGACAGAGATAGAAAAAGGGGAATGATAAGTCCACCATCAAAAAGGTTTAAGACAATGGGACAAGGGGCTAACAATCCAACTTTAAGTGAAATATGCAGTTTCACCAAAAGTCAAGTTTAAAAAACGCAACCCCATCCCACTCCCCACGGTACCCCAACCGAAAGAAACAAAACAACAAACACAAAACAAACAAAACAAAAACAAAGAACAAACTTAAATCCTGATACTTTCAAAACTACCACACACAGCCACGATTCATTTGGCTGACTATATTATAAAAAAACATCGCGACTAATAGAAAAAATAAAATACAATAACGTTGCATCACAACAGCCTTCTTACAGGGTATAGCTATCCAACAATACTGTGCATGGTAATAAAGAGGAAGATATCAGTTGGTTCATTAGATGCTTCAAGTAAAAACTAGAACTAGAATGCTTGTTCTCACCCTTGTATTGGTCACTGCCATCTTTCCATGTGATGGTCTTCATCTTGCTCTGTGTCCGTTTTTCTTTCTTCAGCCTCTCCAGTCTCTGAGCTGTGTTGGAACGACGTCTGTGTGCACCTGAGGAGAAGGAAAAAGATTCTATATCAGCAACGATGTCACATAGACATATTAACTGTCTATCATGGTGCTTAGGGTGTAGTTAATAGTGATATGATTTTAAAGTCTCTTCCAGGCATGATAAATCATAAACTGACACAAGAATTGACTGGTCTTAGCCCTATTGTCATTATGTCAAGCTACAGGTGAATCAGCTGCTCTACATTTTATTCTTTTAGTCTGATGCAGATGGGAGTGCCTTGAGACTGGTTTGGTTTGGTTTGGTTAGGGTTTTAGGGCTCGATCGACTCTATAAGGTCATTTCAGTGCCTTGAGAGATAGGGCACCATAACCAAAAGGCCACTGAGGTGGTGAAGGGAAAAGGATATAAAAGGAAAACAAACAAAAAAGACAATAGTTTTAAAGGTAGAACAAATAGCACCACTTGGAACTCAGAATGGAGTAAAGCAAAGAGAGAGAGAGTATAGGAAGAAATCTTTGATCAGGATGACATGACCCACCAAAGTCCATGTCTGGATGAATATCCATAGATCCTTTGAGCTCTGTGTCTGAAGGACAGTCACTGTTGCTGTCACTGCGACTGCTATGATTGTTGCGATTATATCTGGGGAGAGAAAAAGGAGAAAAATAATGTGTGTGAGGTGGAAATAGCTTTCCTGCATTCGCTTAAAACTTTACAGAGAGGAAATATTTTTGACACACTTCAGTTTTAACTCCTTTGCATCTGAAGCCACATCAAACCCCCAGTACTAAGTGATAAGAATTAACAGTTTTTATCATCTAGAGACAGAAATGCTAACTTGAATGCCTCACAGCATGAAAATAAGACTCTAAAAATATAAATCCCAATATAAAATATTATAGGCCTACAGAGTCATTCTTCCAATTTTATGGACTTTAAAATACAACAGGATAAAAACAAAACCTCTATCAATAATACCATGTAGCAAAATTATTGCCAAAGAATCAGAAAACTCCTTGATTGCATCGAGCCTCACCTGTGGTTCCCATCTCTCCTGACGTCGTTCTCGTCTTGGATTCTGCACTCAGTGATCACCCACTCAGACATGCTCGTGTCATCGCTCGTTACAAACGAGTTCCTGATGTGGCTGATCAAAAAGTCGACATTGTCCATCATTGCCATTGTGAGAAATTGTGAGATGAGCGATTCCCTCAGAGATTTGGCAGCTTTACTGTAGTCCTCTAAAATGCTTTCATTATTTCTTCAAACTTGAGAGGCTTGTCCTGCGCACCAGAGCAGTTCGGTGCTACATCATTGTGCTCAAGATCCTGTAAAAACATATAGCGTCAGTCAGCAACTTTAAGATTTCAGTCAGATTCTAAACCATCCATGTCAACTTGAGGGAAAACTTTAAAATCTCTGAAAAAGAATAGAAATTTCGTCATTTAAAAGGTCAATACAATATCTTTTCCAGTTGTAAAATATTGCAAATTTATACCACATTTTCAGTGTTTTTACCTTACTTCAGTGCTCAATAGTAAGATCAAGATTTCTAGGAGTTCGGAATGAGTTCCTCGACATCAGGTAACCAGCCGTTAGGATTCACACACATCTAGCAATTTATGTCTGAAATAGGGAAGCTTACAACTAAGTGGCAAATCTCCAGCAGAAAAAAGGAAAAAAAACGAGAACGTGTAGACATTTTCAGTCCAATAAAATCCCTCAACTACTGCCAGCTCACAAACTTGTATAAAATTATGTATGGTAACATAATCATATTGTATTAACGCTAACAACAATAACACGAGGAGCTATCACCTGCCTTAAACCTGTCATCTGCATTTTTTGCGGCCGCAAATAATAGGGCCAATCGCAAAACAAACAAAATCTTCTTGGAAGGAAGGAGTTCCGTAACAAGCGATCAGATCTCCACAACTAACCTTAACCCTCTCTACAAACCCTACAACTATGCTCGCCTAGATACAAAGACTATAATATAGGCCTATTAAGACACTAAGAATCAGTAAGAATGTATGAATTCTGTGATGCACAAATACAAAAATAAAAATAATTCGGCATACATCTAGTCTCTATGCTAGGTCTAATCTATCGCTATAATTTTTACCACTGTTACTTGGTAGGCCTACTGGGCACTACTCTTTAAACCTTAAATAGCGTGGTCCCGATACCAGGTTCAATATATCTGAGCAAGTTAATTTTGGGTATGGGAGATATTTCCGAGCGCGACCACTGGCTTAAGTATCAAATTCTTCACAAATTCTGCTCAAAACTTATCAAGAGTCTCCAACCAAGATGTAGCCTTTAAAGTTATAACTAGAAATTACGCTAAAATTACCACATTCTAGTCTATTGATGTCTGATACAACAAGCTTGAACTTGAACAAACACACCAGTTCATGGTTTGCCAGGAGTTTTCCCGTAATCAAGCCAAATGATCACTGTCTTGTTTCAATTCCATTTTACTATATCTAGGTTGCCCCAGTTTTCACCCACCTAAGAACGCGTAGGAATACACAGTTTAACACTAGATTCCCATTAGGTGGGCGAGATCTGGCACTGGGCGAAAATAACAGCACAGGCACAAGAGATACTATACTATATATTAATATTAAGTTAAGTAGTACCTTTATTGTAGCCTACAATACAACAGCGGGATCTGCTTAGAATTTATATATAGACAACTTTAAGTTTAAGATTAAGTTTAAGATTGTACCCAACAAACAACAACAAAGTCAACTCGCTCAGATATCGAACCTATCCGTATCAGGACCACGCTATTTAAGTAAAGTCTCTTGGCTAGATATAGAAAATCGAATAAAGAGTCACTGGGTAGATCTAGAAGAGATCTAGATCTAGATGAGACGGCAACTACACGCTGAAACTGTGAACTGATCGCTCGCGGTGTCGGCACGGAAGTCCTCCCTTCTCTTTAGCATTGTCATTGGCACACATTTAATTGGCATTATTGTTTGTACCGACCCTATCTGCTTGGATCTCTCAAGAGACAAACCTAGGCCTAGATGTACACAAGTTACCTCCAGCGCCGTGCAGGAAGATGGGTATTCTAGATCAGGAGTATGAGTATGAGAAGGAAGCAAATCAAAGTTTTCCAGAGTAGAGATCAATCAAGAAGCTTTTTCTAAGCTCCTTGGCTTGAGATGATGAGGAGATCAATAAATAAATAAACCGACTAACTGAATTTAGTGAATGTGTCACAGTTCACGCAGTAGGAAACACATTACGGTTCCGTTCTCAATACATGTACTAGGCCTACAGTTGAAACGTCATTAATAAAGCCTCTTCTACTCAACGTCTTAAAAAGTTGAAAAAAGACCAAGGAGCAAACATCTGCTCAGAAACACTTGAAAAAAAAAAAAAAAAAGCATGGTGCTTTCAGAACATTGGTGCCTAGTAATAAGTGGCACTCATTCCCAGAGTGCCTCAAATCGGCGGTTTGACCATTTTAATAAGTACTGCTGCTGGTACTACTCTTAGTTTTGCTTGAAAAGAACAAGATTAGTTAAGAAGACTGCCCGGGATTTTAACGAACGAAGAATTAAACGACAACAAAATAAAGCCTTCAAGACCACGCCCTCCTTTGGTAAGTTGCTGGGGCTTGAGCAGTGAGGTTGTGATTTCTTCGCTTCAAACGTTTAGAAGTAACTTCTTAATTCTACATGATCGATCTAGATCTAGGTATATAGATCTAGTCTAGGAGGAGGCATTAGCCTAGGTTCCAAATATCTTCATTATATGATAAATCGATCAATAAAAATTTAAGGAAAGGCCATCATCTGTTTCCATCGGCAACTGTAGCCTCCCGGACCAGCCCCCGTGAGAACCGTTTTTTGGGGAATAAAATTAATCACTGGACGGATTCATTTTAGACTTGGCATGTGCAATATTCCCAGAGGCTCTTGTTCTCCTGCTTTTTTTTTTTTTTTTTTTTACAGCAGCATAGGAGGACACTACTTCCAAATATAAGGCATAATAAGGGGTAGGCCACTCTATATAAATTTACTTAGCTGTTTTGACCATTTCTGAATCAATAGACCTATAGGAGGGATACAGCATCATAGATAAAAATAGAGAAGTATTTATTTATTATGATTAGCAATGCGCACCACATTCAGCAACAGTAGTGTCAGTAGGCCTACTTTTTCTTCTCCCTGCTTCAAAATGGAAAATCCCAGATCGCCGGCGTTCCCATGATTAGGCCTACACTTTTTTTATTATTTTTTTTTGTTTAACGCCCCATGCAACTCTGTAAGTTTATTTACGAGGCGGGACCTCCGAATTTTACGTCCATCTCCGATAGGACGGGGGTCGGAGCTATGAAAACTCCGAAAAAATCCCAGGGATCCTACCTGGATTCGAACCCGGGACCTTCCCATCTGTAGGCGGGCGCACTACCCCTCGGCCATGGATGCCCCCCCTCCCCCCCATGATTACAAATCAATACTGTGAAACTTCAGTTTTTTGCAATGTATGGACAAAAAAGAAAATAGGCCTACCCTTCAACCGTAAGGTACTCATTAAAAAATTAAATGGCAACCAAGACTCCTGGCCAAATGTATGTATACCAAATTTGTTTTAAAAGATCGTCCAAATATAGGAAAGTTAACCCAAAAAATGGTTCTCACAGAGGCTGGTTCTGACTAGAGTCTATAGTATGATCTCCTGTGCTGCAATTTTCGCCCAGATCCCTTTCTTGCAGTCTTAATGGAAATCTAGTGTTAAACTTTGTGTTCCAAAGTGTTCTTAGCTGGGGGGGGGGGGGGGGGAAACAGGAGCAACCTATAAATATGATAGTGTCTGTGACCAAATGATGGCAAATGCTGGCGTCAATTTCAAATAAATCTATGTTCAGATTAGTAACATCTAGGAGGCCCATGAGGCCTATTATAGTGACGTTTTAAAAACCTGAAGGATTTACTTCAAATTTTACACCCAATAAAGCCTTGGCCAAGCCCACATCAGGAGCAGACAAGCTGATCTGAGCTGAACTTTTTCCGGCGCTGAAGAAAGTTGTGGTATTGTTTTCGAGTGAACACACGAAGAGCAGTAGCCGACTGAGCTGCAAGCCGAACTGCTAGCTGTTGGCCGAAGGAATGTCCTTGGGACTTTTGCCCCAGCTGTTGCAAGCTTGAATCGAAAATTTGACACAGAGCCGAACACTTTAATATCGCGGGATCCTGTGCTAGCAAGCTTTTTTTTATATTTTGATTTCATTTTATTGTAAGTGTTACTAGTATTATTTCATCTCCATCCCTGTAGAGTATGGAGCCTATTATGAGGGCCAATGATGGAAATGCTTGAAGTCCTCATGTAGCAGATTCAGCAGAGCTTTCATATAATTTGATACTTATAGTTAGAAAGCTGAACGTGAGCTTTTTTAAATATTATATTATTTATTTTGTTTCATTTCCACCATGAGGTGCAAAGATAATACAAATTCAGACTTGTAAGTGTAAGACTGAAAGACATGAAATTGAAAAAAATCCAAGAAAAAAAACCTTTGTCTCTTCCATTTCTTTTTACAAGAACCTTACACTGCCACTGGTCACTCGTCTGTAGTGTTGCAAGACGGCAACATCTTAATCGGCACATCACATTCACAACATCACTTCATTCAAACCATGGCACAGCAGAGAGGGTGGGTTTGTTTCATGTAGATTGATTTTATATCAACAATGACTTAATTGCTTGCTTACAAATACGAGTCGCCAGGTTTTCTTAATTACGAAGATAATTGGATTGCCTAATGGACATTACAGTCACTAACACAGAAGCCTTGTTTGGCCATGTTGAGTGAGGAATGTGTTACGAGGTTGAACTGATCTGCTAGCAGAACATGCTCGCCGAACAGCCCGAGACAGCTAGGCGAGCCACATCTACAGCATTCCGCACTGAACTGATAGTGTTTCAGCTTGACGTCTTCGGCGCCGGAAAAGCTTTGGTGTGGCCGGCCTAGCTGGCAGAGTGTTTGGCTTGAAGCTCAGAAAAGTCGGAGCTGAAAAGTCCGGCTCGGCTCGGCTCGTGGTGTGGACTCAGCCTAAGTGACTGTGCTCAATGAGGCCAGTGTGCATTGTAGGCTTATCCTACTCAAGCCTATTGCCTATTTGAAGTGGGTCAGTGTAGGGTACATGGAAATTCCTGTACACCCACTTGTGACCTTCCATGTATTTGGAAGTGTGGTTCGCTGTGTATGTGTCCAAAGCCAAGGCGTCCTTATTCTCACTCAGGAGCACTTTCAACATGGCGACGTTGTCTGAAGGGTCCACATTCTCAAATTGGGAAGAATTTTTTGTCGTCATACAAACGCTTTTTTCAGCAGCACCTTCCAGTCTGTGATCAAAAGATTATCTTCTACATGTGCTGCCGAAAATGAGAGCTTGTGTTAGGGTTTGGGTTAAAAAATCCCGATACACCTAAGCAGTGGGGTAGGTGTACATGAAAATCCTAGTACACCTACAATCAGTCATTACTATTACTATTGACTACTGACTGATGGCTGAAGTCAGCCGATGGTGAATTAATGAGCAATCGATTTTCCAACTCCCTCTTCAAATCTCATGACTGTGTCCCCTAAGATCCTAGGAATATAGGCCTGTAGGCTATGTGTGATTAATAAAAATTAGAAATACCCGTCACATTTATCACCAGACCATAGAGCCTGGTAGGCGTGACTCGCTGAATTGAATCAAACTGATCGCTCCCTACGGAAGTCCTCCTATAGAGGGAGATTTGAAGGTGAAAAGTAGGAAAAGGAAGGATTCTACTGGGCTCGTCCAATTAGTCTGAAATGTTCTTAATAGATTTCTTTCTTCTAATGGAAAGCAAAGCCTTGAATGTGATGTGTGAACTTTTCTCAGCGGAAGGGTGGGAGAGTCAGAAAGGAAGTTACAGAGAAGCAAAGATAGCAGTGCGAAAGGGCGTAAGGGGATGAGTGAAGACATTTCACGAGCTGACCATCAGTTCATATTATTTTGTTTTACTTCGGCTGTTAGCTTTATTTTATTATTTCCATGCATTAAATGAGAAAAAGATTTTTAAAGCCTTTGAGCATGTATGTTATGTTTATCACTTCTTTTTCTATTCATTATTCCGAGTGTCTTTCGTTGTTTCAGAGACAATTGCAGATCCATTATGGCGCTTCACGCAGCAAAGTCAAGCGATGAGGCCACTGCATCTAACTACAAGCAAGCTGTAACAAAGCATCTTCACCTAGACATAGATGTGAACTTTGACAGCAATACCATGTCTGGCTTGGTCAAGATTTCATTGGAAACTTTGGCAGATAAATGTGATTCAGGTGAACAGCATATAGAGTATTCCTATTTGTTTGATTTTTTTGTTCGGTTACTAGTTTTAAGGCCCCCTCAACACTGCAACATCGTTTAAGAGGCAGGCTATTTTGACCATGCCTGTCAGGGCCAGCCCAGGCTCAGAGGGAATATATATTAGTTTGATTTTGTATGAATTCCTGTTTCATTGCATTAGATTACTGGATAAATTAGATTTAGATGATTAGCAGGAAGAGTATTCCTATTTGTTAATATTTGTAACAAATTCCTGTTCCATTGCATAAAAGCTGTAGACTATGCCTTTATTAAATGTGTTTTTGAGGCCACATGATGAAAGAAATTCTGTAAAACTAAAACAAAGGCCCAGTGGTCAAGTGGATAGCGAACTCCGGTTCACAAGAATTATCAAGCAACACTGGGTGTTGACGCCAACTGAATGGGTGATCACTGTGGTGTGTCGATGAGTAAGACACATCAACTCAAGCTCTATCAGGGCGCTACACAGTGGTGACCAGCAATGGCATGTGAATAAATGTAGTGCGTGAATGTCCATGAAGTTGACATGAGTTTGTATGTGCCATGAGTATAGTCTATCTGTCTATTGACTCTTGCAGTGATTCTGGACGTCCATGATGCTTTGGAGATCAAGGGTGTGAGGGTTCAGAAGGGAAACGGAGCTGCTCAAGATGGGAAATACAAAGTTGAGCCATTTGCCAAGTATGGCAAAGCCTTGGCTGTTACAGTAAGTACTCCTATTAATCCTTTGTCACATGCATAAAGCAAAAATGAGCAGTTCAGAGGAGTAACATGAAATGTAATGAAAAGTTCTTCCGAGAAACCTTTTTCACTTAACACAATGACATGCTTTTTGTCATGTTAGAGTTAGTAGCAATGTATGGGTTGAAAACACTGATTAATTTATAGAGAGCCTAAGACAAAGAGAAAAGTTTTAAAAATGTAAGATGTCGATGGTTGTGCATCAGACTATAAACCAACGCTTGGGAGAATGCAAACGACATGAGCATTCTTTGTTCATGCTATTTGATGAAGTAACTACACAAAAATCTAGATTCTTATCTGTAATGGATTGCTCCGACTCTATTTTATCCTCCGGCCATCACCCTCTGGAGCGTTGTCTAAAAATACTGCAGTCCATGTAAAAACACTTTTGAAAAAGATGAGAAAAATTAGTATCTTGTCATCTTTGGAAAGGATTTGACCTTGCCAATTCCACATGACGTTATCGTTGTTGATTGCGTAGGTATCTAGGTTGTTCACCGTACAAATATTCTTTACTAGCTGCGTACCCGGCTTTGCTCGGGGTAATTGGAAAGGGAAGGGCGGGGCAGAAGGAAATATGTTAGTTTTATGCTGAAAGAGAAACATAACACTGGCAAATTTGAAAATAAAGAAACCTGCAAACCTATGAAACATTTTAGATTAGAACAAACGAATAGGTAGGCCTACTCACATGCTACTTTTTAAAATCCAGTTGTGAATATTGGACTTCTTTTCAGACAACAATTCTGATTTTTGGAGACAAAGTACATACAAA
>JAUKPP010225576.1:0-10645 GCA_032273245.1 Phyllaplysia taylori | reverse complement strand
GAGGTGGAAATGGGTAGACAATGTGGAAAATTGTGGACCGAGGCCGACCATCACAATAAATATCTGGACGGTAGGCAATGTGTTTGTGTGAGGAAGCGGGGTGTGGGGAGGTGGGGTGTGGAGGGGGAATGGAGAGGAAGGGAGGTGGAAATGGGTAGACAATGTGGAAAATTGTGGACCGAGGCCGACCATCACAATAAATATCTGGACGGTAGGCACTGTGTTTGTGTGAGGAAGTAGGGTGGGGGGAGAGGAGTTGGGGTGTGAAGAGGGGTGGGTTCAAGGGGGGTGGGAGAACGGAGAGGAAGGGAGCTGGGTAGACAATGTACAAAAACTTTTAACAGCCTATGATTTTTCCCCCTGTGCGGATTTTCTTTGAAAGCGTTAAATTCTCCACAACACATAACAATTTTTGTATTATTTGTCCTTTATGCAAAGCAACCAGAGTTATGTCCTCTTATTTTTTGTTCCTCAGACCTGATTCTTAGTGTGGACATTGGTCAGATGTTCCACGTTCAGAGCCAGCGAGACAAGACAGTGGAGTGCAAACCGCTGCATAAACTGCACGAGAAAGTCGTCTCTGATGTGGTAGGTGGAGTTCGTTGATCAGATGGAAGTTGTTTGTTTGTAGATGCACCAGCTTTTGGTTTTGTTTGAGTTTTGGGTTAATGTCTCTTGTAACACTGCAAAGAGCTTACAATACAACTAGAGCCGAAACTTTGGTCTGAATTAGTAAGCGGAAAGAGAAAGAAAAATGTATACACAAAGAGTTCAATCATTCCCGAAGCTCACGTGATGCCAAGGGGTGGAAGAGTGAAAAATTAAAATCATGACAAGGTTCATACGAATCAATATTTATTGCTAATTTATAGGTTACCCTTTGTAGGTAAATAATAATTTCAGTTGAGTCTTTATGGAGCTATCGACACTCTAAGGTCATTTCATAGCCAGGAAGTAGGCTACTTTAATTTTGCTTACTTGAGTTTTTACAAAGTTCCCTTGTGTTTCGGGTAACTTTTTTTTCCAGTGTTGGGTAGTTAGCCCTCGCCAACTGGTTCTTTTCAGGAAACCAGACCGACGCACTTTTAGTCACCTCTTACCACACACAGTATCACAACAGGTGTATTCTTTGCTCCCTACTGGCGCTGTGGTGTAATGGTTAGGCTCTTCGCCTGTCATGCAGAAGACCCCGGTTTGATCCCGAGCGCGGACGATCTGGGTTTTTTTTCTGCTGGGATATTTTCCCTCTCAGGGGTTGGCCCTGAGAGGCAGGGTCAAAGTAGACCGTCTCTTAAATGACCTTACAGTATTGCAGGGGACGTAAAACTGGAAACCAAACCGAACCATCTTTGCTCCCCCATAGTATAACTATGCCCCCCCCCCACCCCCCTCACCAACAGTGTTGGTTGTGTTGCAACACCTTAACCAAACAACCAATCCAAACCAAATGTTTTTGTTTTTCTTGCTAGGCCCTGGATGTTTTTCTCCAACATCTCACTCGTTCCCTGGACGAAGACTTGGCCGATGTGGATGAGTACGAGAGGGGCGTGAACGACGGAGTGCTGCAGCCTATACCTCTCATTATCAGGTGACAAGAAAAATGCACTTTCTAGTTTTGTGTTCGTGTTCTTGGCAGTTCAATGATTGTAACTCGATTTTTTTTTTACAAAAATCAATTTTTTAAAGAAATATTCCAAGGCACAAGCTTGAGGCTCATATCTTAAAAGAATCTCTGAGTCCGGAAAGTTATGAGAAACGAAAAGTGTTTGAATTCCTTACTTTTGTATCTGGATTGTAGTAGTATTGCCTCTCCTGTAAAGTTGGAAAAATCTAATATTACGATAGTTTAGCTGCTACCTCTCGATATGACATCATATTTTACATGTGAAGTAGCAATGTGGCACTTGATCATATAATGTGACATTTGCAGTTACAAATTTCACATTTGAAGATACTCAGTGTGTACTTGATCGGATAAAACTAAACATGTAAAAACCTAATGAAAACATCCTTGCATTTTTTTTCTATACTTTCAACCTTTGTGTAATGGTGCCCACCTAATGTAGTCACAGTAAAGACATTTTCCATGACAAAACGATTTCTCAACCTGCTTTTGAGTTTACTGTTACAGTTGGTTATTTATAGAGACGCCAGCATCTTTGGCTGTTTTAGAGGATATTGCTGTAAAAGGTTTCCAAACCCATTTTGCCAATGACAGAAGAACTTCTATAATTCCCCAGTACTTTACTTTTCAGGCCTGTACACTCAGTCTGTGCACTCTCTCTGTTGTTGATGTGGGTTTATCTTGTAATTCGTTAGAATTCAGTTTCGTATTGAAGTGACCCTCACTCACACCTTCTCCATAGCAGCCGCTTGCCTATAATGGCCACTTTTCTCTTTGATTTTAAATAGCTGTTAGCAACAGGGTCGACTGCATTTCTTTTAATTTTGTTTGTTGTATTGTACAGAGCTGGGGGTATTATCACTCGAGTACCAGTGTGTTTAGATTTGATAGACTTTTCTCTATTGCTTAAAGTTTACATTTTTCTTTTCTTTTTTCCCTCCCGTGCGACCTGGCCAGGTGACATAGGCCACCTTGTGGTCAGTTTGATTAGCACCGAGCTACAATCGTCCAACTGTGAACTCCTATCAACCACATTGCGGGTCCCAATGGTCAAGATGGACAATGACTGATGCAAGCCAGCCCACTTCTGTTGCAGTGCCTTACACACATTAGTCCTGATGCACAATGTTCTATTCAATATATCAGGGTTTTTTTTAGATCTTTTTTAAGGGTAAGGAAGCAAGCTATCTTATCTGTAGATACAATAGTATTATCAGTATGATACATAGATGTAACAAACATATCGCCTGTTGTTTTGCAAAGAGACGACTACTCCACTGCAATCTTTGTACTATTTGCCTTTATGTAAAACAGTCAACGATATTATATACGGCGCGCATTCTGTCCTAACGAGTCTTTGGTCGCATTTTGGCCATCTAGAATTATTGGTATCACCAGAGAGCCTGTTTGCTTACTCTTCAAATGGCAAAAAAAGTATTTCATTAGATCAATTAGGTGCTGATATAAAGTTGTTTAAAGTTGGTCAAACACACACCCAAATGAGGACAGAAAAGAGAAGAAAAATGGCTTTATAGTTGGACAATGTGTGTTCTTGGTAATTGCCGCATAACAAACATTTGTGTAAATTTTAAGGTTAGAAATTACGGAATTTCCCCATGTATCTAAAGTCAAAACATTCACATCTGAAGTCTTTTTTGGGGGGGTTACCAGTTTTACGTCCCCTGCAACACTGTAAGGTCATTTTAAGAGACGGGCTATTTCGACCCTGCCTGTCAGGGCCAACCCGAACTGAGAGGGTTAAAAAGAAGAAAAAAATACAGATCGTCCGCGCTCGGGATTGAACCGGGGTCTTCCACATGACAGGCGAAGAGCCTAGGCATTGCACCACAGCGCCGGTACATGTGAAGATAGTTACAGATACTTCTATGGAAAAAAGTCTACTTCTGAACACACAAACTGACTCTGCATGGCTTTTTCCTCACTTTAGGAACTGTGATTTAGGACTCGTTCAGGCAGAACGCTAGCTACATACAGTCCAACCTGCTCAAGATGACCACTCACTGTCGAGATAAAAGTTGTAAATGGTCGTCTTGGACATTGTTGTTTTACAGAAAATACAAAATGTAAAAGCAGAAATGTGAACTGGTCGTTTGTGCGTTGTCTCGGATAGGTGGTCGCTTTAGTTTGGTTTGGTTTGGTTACCAGTTTTATGTCCCCTGCAACATTGTAAGGTCATTTAAGAGACGGATTATTTCGACACTGCCTGTTAAGACCAACCCTGCCTGAGAGGGGAAAAATCCCTGCAGGAAAAAAATCAAGATCGTGTGCATCCGGAATCGAACTCGGGTCCTCCACATGACAGGCGAAGAGCCTAACCATTACACCACAGCACCGGTTAGGTGGTCGCTAAGCCAGGTTCAACTGTATGTGAAAATACAGCTCTAGATCACCTTGCATCCGTGTGTCAGGATTATAGTAGTGCTTGTGGTAAGAAAGTTGTCAGCACCAGAAAGACCATTGTATCTTCAAGATACAATTTTTTTAACATAGTGGCCATTTCCAGACACAATATCTTGCTTCCCTACCCTTGTTAGGATATTTATGTTATTGTTATAACGTTTTTTGTATTATACGTATTATTATATTTCGTCGGTCATCTCACGAAGTGTCGTATCTGCATTTTTGGGCATTATGAGTTATGTAGGTCACGCCAATCAGCTTGACGAGATCTATCTTCTCTCAAAGCAAGAAAGTGCTATCTCTACTAGTTTTTGAGTTGTTAGATATCCGAGTGTCGTCGTATGAGATGAAAAAGAAGAGTGTCCAAAACTTTAAACCTTTCTCCTGCAAAACACTAGTTTTGCAGATACGACACTTTGTGAGATGACCGACGATTTATATTATATGTCTGTTCTTTTTTCATCTTGGAAGAATGAAGGGGGAAGTTGGAATTGTAGGAGAGTGGTGGGTAGAGGGAATCGGGAAGTGTCGTCAGTAAAGAATGGGGAAGAGGTAGGGGAATTGGGGAGTGTCGTCAGTAAAGAAGGGAGGAAGAGAACTCAAGGTTTTAGATTAATTCTAAATCTCTGCTGACTGTTGTGATTCATGAATTCGACTCGATGGATTTTCTGATCTGATGTGTACTACTTAAGTGAACTTTGTGTGCGGACTCACTTGAATAACTATTTAAGTATATCATATATGTGTTGTGCTTCACCAGTGTTTGCGTGTGTGTTTTTATGTGTGTCAAGGAGTATGTATTTGTGTGTAGGTGGTTTTGTATGTCTGTGTGTGTGTGTTTATGTATGTGTTTCTGTGTGTGTTTGTATGTGTGAATGTCTTTAGATAACGTTTCAAGACGCTAAAGTCCCAATCTTGTTTGTCTTGTCAATGAATTTTGTTAAAAAATAAGTTTTGCAGAATTACCCATTCAGGTTTAAAAATGTTTCTTGTTATACACTTTGTTTAAGTGTTGTCAGGCCCCTACTTTTTTGTCCTATTCTGCCACTTCAGGTGAATTCCTGTGGACCCGTCTCCATTGGCTCCCTGTTCTGTTAGAGTTCCACTTCCTGTAACACCTATTTTGGATCAAAATAAGATAGGATAAGATTCGTCATTTTTCCTTTTTGCAGGACATTTTGGGAACAATTTCTGTCTCGCTGTTTTCTCTCTCTCTCTTTCCTACTCTCTCTCTCCCTCTCCTACTCTCTCACTCTCTTTGTCTCTCTCCTACTCTCTCTCTTCCTCTCTATCTCTCCTACTCTCTCTCAGACCCCCCCCCCCCCCACACACACACACGAGATATAAACTGCACTGGCATCTGTGGTGTAGTGGTTAGGCTCTTCCCCTATCATTCAGAAGACCCAAGTTCGATTCCCACTTGGGGAGAAACATGAGCATCTCTCAGCCGGGGTCCATCCCTTTCAGGCCTCGAAAGGCAGGGTTTGAACTTACTAACTCTTGTATGACCTTACTGGGTTGCAAGGGACTTAAAACTAATAACCAGACCTATCTCAGCCTAAGATTAAGATGCTCTTTGCTATTCCAAGACATGAGGTGCGGAAGGATAAAAATTGACTTGCCATTGTCACAAGGAAAGAATTTTTGTCACCACACTGCTCTCATAGGCTAAAGGTGAAAAGTTAAACTCTTTAGAACGGGCAAAAATGTTTCCTGTAGTTCGTTATTGTAAGTATGAACTTTTTATTATCACTTGCTATCCAGCTTTCACAAATTTCTGTTACCCAGTGTGTAGTTCACATTTTGAGGAATTGAATTTATGAAAGTGTTGATATTGCAATTCCCCGGCGGGTATAATACTTGACATTCCAATGCATTGTTTTACATCATGAGTTTTTCGTTGTTGTTACATAAGGCCCACTGATTTGACACATTTAGCCCCAAATATTAAGTGTATGGTGAAATTTCATCACATTTGGTCTCGGTAAAGAAAATGTCATCGAAGGTGGGCTACTTGAAGTAAAAGATGCTTGCCAAATAGGATACATAATTTATTTATATATGGATGTCACCATCAATCGCTTAATTAATAAGTAAAACATGTGCAAGATGTAATTTATAAAGCTATAGTTTGACTAATTTTTGGTTGTTTTTTTAATGACCCCAGTATTGAAATAATGGAAGATGTGTTTTTTGTCAATTTAGCAGGAGCATAGATGTACATACAAGACTAGCGATGCACCGCAAAGATGTGCTTGATAAAAGCCATTTTGATTTGAGGCAAATGTCATTATGACCTATGTTAAAAAAACAGCTGGAAGAAACACAGGCGAGTTCCATCTCCATATTTCGTCTTTTTGTAAATTTCTATACGGACCTTGTGAATTTTTCCCTTTTTGAACGCTCTGTCGCGCACCCTCAGCCATATTTTACAAGGGTGAAGAGTTTCCCAGCCCCTACGTTATCACTCTAGGTGTATTACTCTGTGAATGGGACCCATAGTGGTTTGATGTTATATTAATGGTTATTGTAAGATTGTTAAGGGTTTCCTGCCCTTAAGTCTGGACGTGATGATTTGTGTTGCAGTTTTCCCAAATGAGTCTTTATGTTGCTGGGTCTGGATTGGATGGAAAATACAGTAACGACTTAAAAGCAAAACAGTGTGTGTGAAAATGTAGCTTTAGGGCCCACTCTTTTACAACCATGTCGAAATTAAGTCATCATTTCGACTTAAGCCTAAGTTTAGACGAAGTTAGCCTAACAAAATAAGCTGAACTGTCGAAAACCTTTTTTTTTTTATCGGAATTGTCAGACTTGTGTCTAGTGCAGATCACTTTTTTATTTTGATAGAGGGGACCGTGTTAATTTAGTTATACTTGTAGGTCCCTAGGTCTATTACTTTTTGTCTCTATTTGAGTATTAGTATCATTTATTGTGGGATATCTTTTTCTCTCGGTCCATCTACTTAATGAATTCATTTGCCTATATAATATATAGGCTACTAGGCCAACATCATCATGGTGCTTCCAATATTATGGCCTAACTCATTTTTTGCGTTTCTGAAATAATGGGGATAAACTTATTTTGCCCGACTCTATGTTGTTACAAGAAAAGACATTGTGGAAATATTCAATTTTACCAAAACGGCCGGGCACCCATGGAAAAATGTAGTACCAAATGATGCACTATGATGTAGGGAATTACATAATGGCCTTATTCCATTATGGCCTAGGTCAGACGCAGCCTATTTTAGAAGTACCATGACCATATATTTTTACTTTCTCAGTCATTGTCTGTGTATACGGTATAGCTATATGTATCAATTATTTTCCTCTTTGTTTTGGTAATCACTATACTAAATGATTTGGTGAGGTTACCAGTTTTCATCCCCTGCAACACTTTAAAGTCATTTAAGAGACAGGCTCCTTCGACTCTATCTGTCACTGTAGGTCAACCGGGCCGAAAGGGAAAAAATGCCAGCAGAAAAAAAGGCACATATCATCCGCGACCTGGATCAAACTCGGGTTAGAGAGTAGTTGGCCACATTATAGACATTGAATCTCAGAACCTAATTTAGTTATCAAATACTTTTCTCACAGCTAGCAGGGCTAGAAATTTGCTCCTATGTGATATTAATTGATTGTAAAGTTAGCGCATAGAGCCTGCTTTCAAGTGGGGATATGCGCTATATAAATGCAGTCATTATTACATGTATTATTAATAACTCCTGACAATCAAAATGCGACTTGAGACTCATTTGGGCTGTGGTTCCAGGACACATTGCTAGTGGAGGGATGAAACCTTACAACCCATGATTAGGCTAAAACAGCTGAGGGCTGGCGCCTCTATAAATAACCCACTCCTTACTATACTACATACTGCAACCCACATTGTTAGGATTTTTTAAGGTTTTTGGGTTGATTTTTTCCTTTTTACCCCTTTACCCAGTCCTTCTCCACATTTGGTATTGAGGTTAAGGCGGGACTTTCAGTTTCTTTTACCAACATTGAATCCTTTTTTTTTATTTTAAAGGTTTTACAGCCTTATCAACACTATAAGTATAAGGCCAATTCAGCGTCAGGATATAAAGATTTGGATAGCGGTAACACTTAGAAGATAGAAGGACAAGAAGCAGACCACACCAAAGCACCGGCCATCTGCCCACCCGCTATCCGCCCACCCAACATTGGATACTTAAAATGATGCATTTTTTCTTTATCTCTGATGTAATATTGTCCACTCTGGGGTAGCCAGGTTTCATCACCATAGCAATATTTTGTACTTTGTTTCTAGTCCAAACTGTGGTGTGAGGAAACCTCCTTTGTGTGTTTGTTGAAGTCCTTGCTTATACACTACGCAACTGCATCATATTGAAGTTTGCCTGGTATTCTGTAGATAATTAAATTTTCATGCACTGATTATTTTTCGTTTGTTTAGAGTTTATCTGCCATAGAGGTATGGATATTTCCCTGTAGATTCTTTAATACAACTTTTTTGCAACTTTATAGAATCGGCTATCATTGTCGGGACTAATCCTGGCTGAGAAGACAGATCTCAAGAGAAAGACATCCAGTAGAACCCGACTATAGCAGCACCCGCTACAGCAGGATCTTACAGGAATCCCCCTTTTTTTCCTATCTAAACTCAATTATCTGTGCTCAGGTTTCGTGGGGCAAGGAGAGGCTTGAACTTGGATACAGCGGGATCCAGGAGGCAAAAATCTTTGGTTTGGTTCCAGTTCTATGTGCCCTGCAACACTGTAAGGTCATTTAAGAGACGGGCTACTTCGACCCTGCCTGTCAGGGTCAACCGAACTGAGAGAGACAATATCCCAGCAGACAAAAACCCAGATTGTCCATGGGCAGGGATCAAAATCGGGTCTTCAGCATGATAGTCGAAGAGCCTAACCATTACACAAAATCAACTGTACTACTATGATCCTACTACTGTGAGCAGGGGGAGGGGGTGGCATCAAGAGCACTCACTATAGGTACCATTGATGTCATAGCAAAATCACTGCTCTGCAGGAAACCTGAACTCCCTGCCTCGCTTTCTCGATTTTGAATTTCGGACTTACACATTTTGCTTAAGTTGTCGTTAGTGACTTCCCCTGCACAGAATTTTTAGAAATTAATGGGCAATCCCCTTTGCAACACAGGAAAAAGACTGGCTCGCATGGCACCTGTGCTGTGGGTCTGATTGTCAGGACATTCGCCTACCTTTTTGTAGAAGAGAAGAATCGATGGCGTCGATGGCTGAGCTGAGCGGGTAGCTCGCCCGCCTACAGATGAGAGGGTCCCGGGTTCGAATCCGTAACAGGTTCCCCGTGATTTTTTCGTAGTTTTCATACTTCCGACATATCGGAGGCGGATATAAAATTCCGAGGTATCGGTTTATAAATTAGCTAGCATCGGGCGTTACCAACAACCAAACCAAACCAAGATAAGAGTTCAATCCCACTTCGAACGACTATGTCGGCGACTCTGCTGGGACGATGTATCCCTCTCAGCCCAGGTTGTCCCTGACAGTCAAGATAAAAATAGACCATCTTTTAAAAGACATTTAAGTGTTACAAGGAATAACATTTTTAACGAGAACCAATATCATAAAGTAAAACCCCTTAAAACAATCAATAGTCTGTGATCAAGCGGTAGTGTGCCTGTCTAAAAATGAGGGGTCCGGGGTTCGAATTCTGGGAGGTTCACAGGGATTTTTTGAGAGTTTTTATGGCCCCTACCTCGTACTTTCGGTGATGGACGTAAAATTTGAAGGTCCTGCCTATTGAAAGACCTTGGGGCGTTAAAACAAAACAAAACCAAAGCAAATAATCTATTACGGACTATGGTATCAAGCATGATTTATTGATTAGGAGGCTTTAAGCATTACAAAAATTTTTAAGACAGCTCGTGGGAACTTGGCAGTTGGCTTTATTCGAGAAGCATTAAACGTTTTAGGTAACTTTTAAAAAAAATCTTTCCTAATATTAATATGTTGCAGTTTCTTTTTAAAAATATTATTCAAATTTAACCTATTGTACGTCACCACCTAGACCCCCATAGAACTATGGCGGCCTAGGTGGTTACGTGTGTATAGACTCAGCCAAAGATTTACTTTCGGTTTCTTGTTTTTTTTCTTTCGCTACTTTGCTCGGCCGCTAGCTCATTCGATCTTTAAGATGTTTCTTGATAATATTCACTTGGCAAACGAAAATTTGAAAATCCAAAGTAAGGGGCACAAAGTCACTGGTGAGTTCCAGGTTTTTAATATTGAAGTTCCAAATCTCTTTGTAAATGAAAACAATCGGTGCAATAAACTAGTTTTGGAGGAAAAAGAAAAAGAAAAAGAGGAAAAGAAATGTTAGACCATGAAGATGACTTGTGGATGGTATTATTCTGCTTGTATTTGGCCACAACTATTAATTTGTCCACATGGACAAACATCCACCTCTCTCACCCTCCTGTGGAAGGGTGTGGTGAACAATTTAGGTCTACCCCCCCCCCCCCCCCCCCCAACTGTCCATATGGTTTGTGAACGGCCCCAAATAGTTTTTAATGTGACCGGAGAGAACTAAACTCTTTGTTTTGAGGTACAAAATGTGGC
>JAUKPP010225354.1:0-13781 GCA_032273245.1 Phyllaplysia taylori | reverse complement strand
TCTCAGTCCGGGTTGGCCCTGACAGGCAGGGTCGAAGTAGCCCGTCACTTAAATGACCTTACAGTGTTGCAGGGGACATAAAACTGGTAACCAAATCAAAAAATCATCGCTATTTTCCCCTCACAGTCAAAATAATTCGTTGTTGCAAGTAGAACTCCGACGTAGCAATTTAAGAACATCTTTCTTTTAATGGCTATGTCGAGATTGTTACTGTTAGTAGTATTGCTGTTATTATCATCATTATTATCATTATTGTCATTATCACTGTTATTATTATTATTATTACTATTATTTTTTATTTATAATTACTATCATTATTATTATTATTATTACTGTTGTTCTTGTTGTTGTTCTTGTTATTCCTATTAGTATTAGCATTATTTTTATATGATCACACTGCTCATTTATCATTATTATTGTCATTATCATTTTGAGTGATTTTTTGTTTTTCTAAGACATTTTTTGTAAAATTAAATTGTCTTAGATTTCTTTATTATCCTACTGTTATCAATTCCATCCTTCTTGTTATCTATGTCTCATTCTTTATGCCAGCACTAGCTATGTCTGTTCTCATTGCCATTTCCGGTGTACTTTATGTTGGAAATGCGGTAAAGCTGCTGTCATTCACGAAACAATTATTATATGATGCATAAATTATACAGTATAATCCTCGGACGGGAACATGACGCGACACGTAGCGACCAACTTGAAAATTTATCATTTCCTCACAAAATATTATTATAGGGTCCTAATCTTCTCAATCCGGGCGTATTTCGCGCTGTCTCCGGTTCTTCCCACACGTCAGCCGAGCAGAAGCCGTGACGGCGAGATCGCGGGGTTTCTTCTTGGTCTGCGATTATGTCGTCTTCTATCTTGTTATCCAAATTATTGTCCGGATATCCGGATAACAAGACAAGTTTCTATTGGATTTCAGGGACGTAAAAAATTGTTGTTGGATGGAGGATTTTTTCGCTCCTTGCGACACTGAAAGGTCAATTATGAGGCGGGCTACTTCGACTCTGCCTGTTAAGGCCAGCCCAGGTTGAGAGGGACACTTGATCTTATAAATAAAACTGTACCACGTGGGTCTTGTCGAAATCACGTTCTCTGATTTGGATAATCTTTCCCGTCTGTTACGAAACATCGGGTCTTCCAGCTATTATAAAGAGCAATGGGGGATTTCGCCGTAAAGCTTGCGAATTATCTAGATAATGATTTGGATACTATACTAATTAAAAAGGGATAATCATTTTGATGCCCTACTAATTCTAAAATGGATAATCACTTAGATGCTAAACTGATTCAAAATGAAAATTTACTTTGGTCTTATACTGCTTCAAAGTGGATAATCTAAATATCTAAATCTAGGAAAATTTCGTCTTTGTAGAGGGCGCCTATCTACGACTGTGGTCTCTAACCGCAACATTTGCCGCCATACGGCGTTCTCTGGGCGTCTAGGACAGAACCGTAGATTGGCGACACAGTGACGGCTGTGGTTTTCTGGGAGTGCCGGGTGCTACGAGGTTAAGATGGTTATGTCGTGTTTAGAGTGGGGGGGGAGGGAATGTTGATAGAGAGGAAGAGGAATAGAAGGAGAGAGGGGGGATGTTTACAGAAGGAGATAGAGAGGAAGGGGAAAAGATGGAACGAAGGAGAGAAAGGAGGAATGTTGATAGAGGGAGATAGAGAGGGAGAGAAGGAGAGAGAGAGGGGGATGTTGGTAGAGGGAGATAGAGAGGAAGAGAAGGGGAGAGAAGGAGAGAGAGAGGGAATGTTGATAGAAGGAGATAGAGAGGAAGAGAAGGGGAGAGAAGGAGAGAGAGAGGGGGGATGTTGGTAGAGGGAGATAGAGAGGAAGAGAAGGGGAGAGAAGGAGAGAAGGAGAGAGAGAGGGGGGATGTTGGTAGAGGGAGACAGAGAGGAAGAGGGAGAGAAGGAGAGAGAGAGTAAACATAAGAGTGATGTGTTCGTCGTGTCTTTATTGTTGTAGTTGTTTTGTTGTTGTTGTTTTTTTGTTGTTGTGTTGCTTCTATTGCTTCGTTGTTGTTGTTGCTGCTGCTGTTGTTGTTCTTGTTGCCGTTGTTGTTTATACTCTTGCTTTTATTTCAAGCGTTTTGTCCTTGATTGTAGGACTATATCGATCTTAATTACGTAAAATCTTGGTGGGTAGCTTGGAGATGCTAAGCTGTGGCCTGCTTCTGTCGCTGTATTTTCTTGTGCTATCATGTCATCTTCATGAGTTTATTGGCGCAGAAGTGATCTTACGGGGTTGATGATGTCCAAAAATCTGCAGGAAAATAAACGATATTTCTTTTATTGACGTATGCTGACATGTGCTAGCCAGGTATAGACTTATGCATGCCTAAATGCCCATTTCGACATTGGGCGCACTCACATTAGTTCATAAAATGAGATGCTGCCGGGGAGAGTTAAAGAACTTTAAAATGCCCTTTAATTATGTTTACCCTGCTACGTAACAGGGCATTTAGGCGAGCATTCTTCTACTCTTGGTGGCGTGTACCAACACTGGGCGGGGAGGAGAAAGGATGAAGGTTGAAAAGGTACACGAACCTTCGTCTGTGGTTTAGTGGCTCCGCTCTTCACCTATCACGCGGGAGAACCGAGTTCGATCCAAAGTACGAACGATCTAGGTTGTTGCGTTTTGCTAGGATTCGTCCCTGTCAGCGTGGGTTGATCCTGGCAGGCAGAGTCGAAGTAGTCCGTCTCTTAAATGACCTCATAGTTTTGCAAGGCACGTAAAACAGGTAAACAAACAAAGAAAAAGTATGTCCAAAAACTGGAGCTTCGACACATGAGCTTATGGAAGTAAGAATGTGTCAGCATGAGTAACCTTCTGGCATACGCTCAGTGGGTCACAGGCACAGAACTGTGAAACTGAGACAAAGCGGGGGAGAGAGAATGGGGGCAATAGTGTGGGAAACAGACCAACCTGTGGATGATGTGCATATTTCCTGAGGGTTGTTTAGAGGTAGATAGGGGGGGGGGGGGGCATGGAGATGGATTAATGTTTTGTTCAATCCGTTGGTTTTGGCTTTGCAATTTAAACTTTTGTATTTTTAGGTTTTGTTTTGTTAGGTCTATTATCTGTTCCAATTATCCGTGTGTATGTTTTTGCATGGCCTTGCTCTGAGTATATCAATTTATGGCTTTTGTTTTCGTTTTATCTTCTCCAATTAGTTGTTTCTTTCTCTAGCGATATTACAAGTTACTGGTCAGTTAAACATCGTTTTAAATACCCGATGATGAAGAACTCAGTTTTTATGGTTGGCGGGTACTCTGGTGTGGTCTGCTTCTTCGGGGGTTTTTTTCTGATTGATACACTGTTCTTATGTTCTCCTTGTCCCTGAGATTACGTCACCGTTGCCGCACGACATAAAAATGTGGACGAACGTTTCTCTCGCCTGAATTTACCGTCCGGAGATTCATTTTCCTTTTTCTGGTCCCATCTTCTGGTCCCATCTTCAGCCCCTTTCTGAACGTCAACTCAGATCATGTTTTATCTTCATTCATGATTTCCTAAATCATGTTACTCTGTAATGTACTTGTATTTCATATCTCATTCATCAAACTTTCAAACACTTACCACCCACTACCTTCTTACAAGAAACTATAAATGCCAAAGAAGCCACGCCTCATTGATAAAAAAAATTCCAAACTCATAGTTACCTTTGTCTCTCTTGTTCCAGATTCAGTACACGGCAGCTGCCGGCCGCCCTTGTGCTCCAGAGTTGTCTTTGACGTCTCCACAATCTCAGACAGCGAGACCGTGACCGGCGCCGAGCTGAGGATCTTCACAGACGTCGGCCATGACCTTAATCCGGAGGTCAAGGGCATCGGCTCTGACCCCTCTAGCAAGTCAGGATCGTCTGGTGCGGTGACGCGATCACAGATGAGGCAAACGCCGGATCCGTCAGCGCCAAAACAGAGGCTAGAAGTCCACGAGATTATCAGGCCTTCTTCGGGGAACGAGGAAGCGATCTCCAGACTTCTGGATACCCGGGTTGTCGGGCTGACCAACTCCACGTGGCACAGTTTCGACATCCACCCAGCAGTATTAAAGTGGAAGAAGGGGAAGGGACATAACCACGGCCTGGAGATCAGGCTGGTGTCCCAGCGGCCCCTGTTGTCCACTGACAAGCACGTCCGCGTGCGGCGCTCCGCCCACCAAGCTGAGGCTGAGTGGGCGATACAGCGGCCAGTCCTGGTCGTATACACGGACGATGGGTCATCGCCGGACTCGTATTCAAAACCCTCACCAGGGTCACCGACGTCTTCGTCGTTTTCGTCATCGCCTTCCTCCTCGTCATCGACAAAGACGAGATTGCGGAGAATGAGGCGCGAGGCAGGAGATGAAAACTCTAAGAAAAACAAAAAGAAGAATAAAAAAGACAGAAAAAGAAACAGAAGGAAAAATAGAAAAAGGAGGAAGAAGAAGAGGAAGAGGAAGAAGAAGGGCAATAAGAATATCTGTAAGCGCCACGGGCTCTATGTTGACTTTAACGACGTGGGTTGGGATGATTGGATCGTGGCTCCAGCCGGCTACAACGCTTACTATTGCCATGGTGACTGCATGGCGCCTCTGCCCTATTTCTCCAAGGCCTCCAATCACGCAATGCTACAGGCCAGAGTGTACAAAGTGAACCCTAGTGCTGTGCCCATGGTGTGTTGTGTACCCATCAAAATGTCGCCAATTCCTATGCTGTATATGGACGAGAAAGGGCGCACCGTGTTGAAGAACTATCAGGATATGGCGGTGGATGAGTGTGGATGTAAATGAACGGGGTGCAAATCTCTTTCTTATGATATGACTCTCTCCCTTGATGTAAAAATTGAGACACGAGGAAGGATGGTGGGCATTGAATGGCCTTTACCTGAAATTGCTAAGATGACAATTATTTGGTGATACATTGAAGAGACCATTGATCCCCAGAGGTCTCGGAGAGCGCAAAGTCTGGGAGAGCAACGCCCCACGAACTTCTAATGTCAAAGATTGAAACTGAACAACTTCCAAGATTTCTTGTGAACGCACACCAAAAACTGCAAGGAGGAGATAGGTTGTTGAGACTCACCTTTCATGCCATCATGATACGTCTCAAAGTATTCAGCCGGAGAGGACGGTGGAGGTGGGTGGAGGGACGAAGACACCCAATCCCGTCTGACTGCTCTTCTCCAGGGTGCGTGAGTTTGCGAATGGACATGGGGCAGTTCAGATATAAGGAGTCTTCGTGACCAATGAATCTTTGGATCTACCTCGTACTTAAATAATTGAACCTGTTGAGAATCCCACGATGTTGTTGTGATGTATGTATTTGTACACTATGAGACTGCTAAATTTGACGACGAAAATGAAATGCTAGAAGACATTTACTATTTGACACCCTTAAGGAAGATTTCGAATCAGTTATTTAATAGTGAAGATGTATCGTATTTATGTCACTTTCTGAAATGCCTGACTGCTATAGAGACGCATTTAGGAGTGATGGGAGAATTTGTATCACGACCATCGTCTTTAGGTGAAAAGTAGGGCAACTGTACTCACAGTCTTTTCGTGATGGGATTTTCTGGTCTTATCAGAAAAGGAACATAACACATGTATGTGAATTATCAGGCTACCATTTATCGGAAAACATTTTAACATGATCAACCAGAGGGAGGGTGGGTGCTTTGTTTTTCTTGCCTAATTTATTTATAGCAAATAATACTTAGTCCAATCAAGAACACACAAAGTACTATATATTATCATCCCATCATTTTCTTTTAACTCGATGTGGCCAGTGAATAGTGATAAATGTTTTCATTAGATATGTTTGCAACTTCATATTACATAGAAAATGGCTGCCCTATATCAGGGAATGGATGCCTATAAGTATGGCCGGCATTGTGTTTTGTTCCTCGTTTCAAAGATTACCTCATGGCCGTTGTACTATTTATGCTATAATCGGTCATGTTTCGTTCTCAAAGCTCATCCCATTCTGTTTTCTTCATCTCTCTGGGCATGACATCTATATATATTCAACAGTTTCATGTCTGAGTAATTTGCATGCTTGATGACAGTAATTCCTACACAACTATCTTCGTGGATGTATTCATGTGGTGAGGAATGTAAAATGCTAGACAATCTGTAGATGAAGATTCCTGACATCTTTCCTAACTGAAAAGAGATTCACGGGTTCAAGTTTTCGACTGAATGACGTACACGGATTGTCACAGGGATGCTAGTTTACACCACCCCCCCCCCCCCCCCACGCGCCCAGCCTCTTGCCTACGTTCCAACCTCTAATTCTTTTCTTTGAGAAAGAAATTAAATTAACCTCCCGTCTATTACCTTGCCATCTCTCTCTCTCTCTCTCTCTCTCTCTCTCTCTCTCTCTCTCTCTCTCTCTTTTCTCCTTTTCTCTCTCCCTCTCTCTCTTTCTTTTCTCTTTCTCTCATCTTATGCTGTCTCTACTTCCCCCTCTTTTTCACTCTTACAGACTTTTTTTTCGCTCTCGTCTCTTTCTCTTCGCTTGTTTTACTCCCATCACTCGCCATA
This sequence comes from Phyllaplysia taylori, assembly GCA_032273245.1. Taxonomy (NCBI): domain Eukaryota; kingdom Metazoa; phylum Mollusca; class Gastropoda; order Aplysiida; family Aplysiidae; genus Phyllaplysia; species Phyllaplysia taylori. The sequence goes on along the minus strand of JAUKPP010225354.1, from coordinate 7,228 downwards.
TTTCCCCTCCACTCTCTCTTTCTCTCTCTCTCTGTCTTTCTCTCTCTCTCTCTCTCTCTCTCTCTCTCTCTCTCTCTCTCTCTCTTGTCACTGCCGTTTCTCTCACCTTTCTTACCTGTCACATTTTCTTTCTTTCTTTCCCCCTTTCCCTCCCTCTTCCTTCCGCCCATTAACTCCTATGAGCGATGTTGCCACAACTCTACCCTGTCTCGATGCTGATCTAAACAACATTAGGACACAAAGATCCGGGTCTGGGTAATGTGTTGGGCGTTTATCTTCTGCTTCAATCATTTCAATTCTTTCACTTCTGCTGAGAAACGGACAAGCCTTGAGACTCATTCAGTCTGTTTCGATTTGGTAATGAGACAAAGATATCATCATTATTAGAAGGGAGAGGAAGTAATATTTACCCAGGGCTAACCTTGCAGCCTTGTTTTTTTCCCCATTTGGTTACATTTTTCTTTATTTCTTTTTCTTTTTCTCTGTTTTTTTCCCTTCTTTTTGGGGGGTATTTTTTCGTTCATATTTCTCTCTCTCTCTCTCTCTCTCTCTTTCTCTCTCTCTCTCTTTCTCTCTCTCTCTCCCTCTCTCTCTCTCTCTCTCTCCCTCTCTCTCACTCTCTTACTTGCTTGCTTTGTTTCTCGTGTAGAAGTTTCATTATGGTCGAAGAGAAGCCCCCCCCCCTCCCCCCCCGTTATTAAGACATAAGAGGAAGTAGTCTAGCTGATCTATAGCTCTGTGTGCCTATGCACCCTTTTTGCCCTAATCCTAGCGGCAAAAATTGGCTGTACAGCTCATGACGTGTGCATCAACTGGAAAATGTCTGGCTTAAGCATTGAAGGATTTTCTTTGTTGTCCAAACTACCAACAACACGCGGTGCTATCTAAAAAAAAAAAAGAATATTTAATTTGTTTACGTATTTTAATATTCTTGCAATAAATATTGTGAGGTTTCCGAATGGAGCTGTAGACATCAGGAAATAGGCCCAAACTTAAGATAAGTGCTGTTAATTCTCTTTTATTAATAACCGGCGCTGTGGTTAGGCTCTTTGCCTGTCATGCGGAATACCCGAGTTTGGTCCCGAGCGCGGACGATCTGGGACTTTTTAGCTGGGATTTTTTCCCCTCGCCTACCGGGTTGGCCCTGACAGGCATGGTTGAAGTAGCCCGTCTCTTAAATGACCTTACAGTGTTGCTAGGGACGAAAATCTGGTAACCAAAACTCTTATTGATAATTTTTCAGACCGCTTCCCATACCCTCGTGAATCGTCATGGAGCGGCTTCGTGTGTGAAGGATGTAGGGTCGTTTTCACCGGCGTCTGTGGTGTAATGGATAGGCTCTTCGTCTGTCACGCAGAAGACACGAGTTCCATCCCATGTGGGGGGCAAGCGTCTGCGTCTTTCTTCTGGGATCTGTCCCTCTCAATACGGGTTTGCCGTAACAGGCTAGATCGAGGTACCCAGTGTCTTTTCTGACTTTGTAGTGTTGCAAGGGACGTAAAATTAAAGACAAAAGGATCGCTTTCCACTGATGGGACGAGTATTTTGCTCTTAAGTCTAAAAAGTTTTTAGTATTTAAAGTGCATAGAGACCTATTCCCATACAGAAAAGTCATAGTTTAGTCGATTACATGTACTTGGTTTTCACAGAGAGATGCTACCAGTGATCTGATTCTTTTTCAAAGTGGTTACTATCCACAGTGGCATCAAACAGAACAATATTGTACCACCACTCATCTCATTGGTTTTCAAAGTAGTTACTATCCGTAGTCACATTAATTTAAGAAAGAGGTTATGAAAATGTCACAAGTTTGAATGACTGTTGACATGTCATATCTTCGTGAAATTTGTCAAAAATTGGTTGTCTAAATACTTGGTTGTCTAAATTTCTTTTTGTGTCCATAGTATTACGTGTTTGATTTGTATATATCATGAATATTATAATACAACATTATTATAATTATTATTATTATAATTATTATTATAAATATGTCATAAATCTGCAGAAATTGGCAAGGGCGCTGATGAAATGCAGACTGACGGTCTACGTGATAAAAGAAATCATGCTCTCATTGCCTTTGTTGTACTTTGTCCAGTTGTATTTTTACTGTGCTACGTTTTGAAATACGTGTCTTTTTGTCCATTTGACAACTTTCGCCTGTATATAGATTTAGTTGACAAGTGACTTGAAATACCAAAGATTGTTGTTTTTGTGCATTGTGCCGTTGTTCGCATTTCATCAATAATATGTCTGGCAGATTCACCATGCGTCGTTATTTCCTTAGGAGTTAGTATTAGTATTGGCATTGCAATTTGTTTTGTTTGTTTTTATGACTATTATTGTTATCATTACAGGTATCTTTTTATTGTTATTTATTATCAAACTTATTGTTTTAATCATTACTGTTCTTTACTTAATATTATCATAATCAGTATCATTCCTCTTCTTCTTTTTCTTCTTCTTCTTCGTCGTCTTTTTTTTCTTTTTCTTTTTCTTCTTCTTCTTCTTCTTCTTCTTCTTCTTCTTATTATTATTATTATTATTATTATTATTATTATTATTATTATTATTATTATTATTATTATTATCATTATTATTATTATCATTATTATACTTCTCGGGTTTCTATTTTGCTGTTTTTGTTATTTATTTGAAAATTCAATCAAACACAAGGAAACCCTATTTTCTTTGGTCAAGCGAGTATTTGCCAGGATTTGATCAATCGAAATGTGTGAATGAACCAATGCTTTCAATTTCGCATCACATTTCTGAGCACAGCGCGTGGCCTCTATCTTAACTCTGTGTCTGACCTCCCAATGTTTGACCTTGATATTGGCCAACAATGCGTAGAGATCTGTGCATTCAGTCAAATATCAATGTTTCTGTGCATTAGCATTGACGTGTTCTTCTGATATGCAGGGTTGACGTACTGCGTGTATTTGTTTTGTTTTGTTTTGTTTGTAAATCACATTATAAAGATGCATCCTATGTGTCTGAATTATTGTTGCTGCTGGTTGTTTATTTCCTGTATGTTTATTGTTTGTCCCTTTGAGGATATTAGATTATTTAAATAGACAATGTGCTTTTTCCCCGAGTAAAAAGTCAATGATACAATAGAACGGCCTTTTCGATGAAGCACCTAGCGTTATGATTGAAAACAATCAATCTGGCTTCAATAATTGTTTGGTGCTTTTGATGACAAATTTTGTATCACAAAATTCTCAGAATTTTTACGTTTTTAAGCGCAAGGCCCAATTTGTTTGTCAGTTTATGGACTCTAGTCGAATGTTAGTCTGTCAGTTGTATTATGTGAACCGCCCAACCTTAGGTATGATCACAGATTTTATAAGGTCTATGAGATAAGCATCTAAGCCTCTAAACGCGTACCCGGCGTCCTCGTGACGTTATCCATGTCAACAGTGCTCACAATGCAGTCGAAGCGCGGCCTAGAAAAGCAGTGGCAATGGGAGGCCGCGCTTGATTGTGGCCACTCTCGTAACGCACTGTTGTCACGGAGCGTTTCACACCTTAGGTATCATGAACATGGTTTTTATGCAGAAGGTTATTTCAGGAGTACGAAGTCATTTGGTAATTTTGCCGAAGGACAATAAAAGCCTTGGGTAATTGCTCACATCTGATTTGTGGTTTTGAATTTTGGTTTCGAAACAAGTATCACGGTTTCGTTTTGGGGAAAAGGGGTTGTCCTTTAAGACATGCTAGAGGCTCTCGTTGGGCTTTTTGGATTGGATCCATTAGGGGAGAATTCAACAACGCCTTGAAGAAATAACATGTGTACTATTTAGAGAAAAGCAGTACTAGCCTGAAGATTTAAAAGAAAACTCACAAGAAAGAGAGACGCGAATGTACTTTTTTTTATATATACAATTACTTTTCTTTTATCCTTTAGAGCAGAGCTCCAGCTCACCAGGGTGGGGCAGGAGGGATGTCAGGTCATCGAGGGGAAGCAAACCATACAGTAATCATGAAAAACGTAATGCGGCATTACAATGGAAGGGGACGGAGTCTTGCTTTAGGGAATTTGATTTATTGACAAATAGGGCTTAACGAAATTTGTTAGGAATCTCCTTTGTGCTTCCTACAATGTCCCACAGATATGGGCATGCGTGTGGCATCATCAACACTGCCAAGTTCATACATCTGAGGAGTTGTCAGAATTATCCACGGTATCTCGACTAAAAACAGCCAAAGAAGCTGACACCTCGATAGATCAATTAATAACTAATGTCTCGAGAAATTTGGTTCCATGGACTCGAGGCTCTGTCTTCTTAAACAATGTAGCATTGTGAACTGACTTCTTTAGACAGATGTGTGAAAAAAGATGGTGGAAATGTACAGAACTAAAATACAAGTGCTGGTGATTTGCTGCAGGGTTCACACTAACTCTTAGTTGAAGGAAATGTACTGTCAAAGGCTTCGGATGTTCTATACAAAATAAAACATGTGCTATAAGATACCGTGTCTGGTTTATTCATTGTTACTTTTTGTATTGGTTTGATCACCAGTTTTGCGTCCTTTGCATCACTGTAAGGTCATTTCAGAGATGGGTTACTTCGATCCTGTCTGTCATGGCCAACCCAGGCTGAGAGGGACAAATTCCGGCAGATAAAGAACGAGATCATCCGCACGTGAAATTAAACTCGGGTCTCTCGCATGATAGACGAAAAGACATACCAGTACACCACAGACGCTGGTTTACAATATGTAGACTTCACCGGCTGATTGTTTGGTGTTTGTTTTACAGTCCTTGCAACACAGTTTGGTTTTTCAGCTCTATCAATTGTGGAAGTGCAGGGTGGGCTGGCTGACACGGTGTAATGATCCTCTGCTATGTTTCTAGGATATATCTGGCAACGTTGTTTATTTAGGTTTTACGGCACTATTGACAATGGAAGGTCCTTTCAGCGCCAGGAAATATATTAGGACAATAGTAACACCTGGAAAGGAGAAGGGGTAGATCGTACCAGAGTGCCCGCATGCCAACCACCCACTTGCACTGCTTAAAACATTGAGTATTTTTCTTCTTTTATCAACCCTTTTAAGAGCGGGTACTTGGCGAACTCTCTGGAGTGGTCTACGGAAAGACCGTAAAACCTCTAAGATCATGGTAATGGGATTCGAACTAGGGTCACTCACTTCCATAGCCACCGCCAAGACAGTTTTGCTTGACACTGTGTTGTGACGTCATTTTGGTTCTTAACACTGAGAAGTTTTCAGGTTTGGCTTAGCTTTGGCATGTCCCTTGCTATTGAGGCTAAAACAGCCGAAACCACTGATGCCTCTATAAATAACTGAAATCTAACTAACAAATCGTGCCTTGCTACACTGTAAAGAGCTGGAAGACACACCAAACTCATCCAGAGTATACAAGAACTCATAATGAACATCACTTATTGCTACACAACGAGGTTAATTAAGACAGGCAACTTCGACCCTACCGCTCAGGGCCAACCCGGGCTGAGAGGGATGAATACCAGCAGGAGTACGCAGACTGTCCGCTCAAGAGATCGAACTCGGGTCATTCCATGATAGACGAAAAGCCTAACCATTACAACAAAGACGCCGGTTAGGGCAGAGGCGTCCATCTCAACCTGTCCATCTGACACGGATGTCGTTCTTGCCACCTTTTGGTACTCCCCTTAGTTCCCCTTCTTCTTGATTTCGTCATATCTGTGCCATCTATTGAGGTCGACAATATCTTAAAGTAAGGGTAATTTTAGAAATTATTTGTAACGCTCTTAGACACCCATGAACAGATGTAAGGTGTTTTTCTGTTTGCAATATGCATTATTGAAATAATCGATTGACAAATACAATTGAAAATCTAGATTGTATTACATGTAATAGGTGTTTGGTAAATTAAGAGTCTCATTTTGTTTCATAGGGGCTGTCTTTTGCGATTTGCTCCGTCCATCTATTTGCTTCTAAGTGTTACTATTCGCCACTTCCTGAAGTCAAAATGACCTTACACCATCCATACGATTCTTTTCTAACATGAGTTCGTTCATTTTGCAAAGGCTATAAATCTCTTTCAGATGGAAAGGGTTGTGTGGTGCAGAAGTGTGTGTGTGTGGGGGGGGGGGGGGGGGGGGGGGAGTATTGTTTCATTCTTGTAATACGACGTCAAAAGCATGAAGTTCTCTGAGAGCCAACAATCAAAATATTTATAAAAACCCAGAAATTTATCACTTCCTTTTCCGGATTCCGACAAGAAGATTCCCACTTTTCCAATTTGTCATTTTAGGAAGTTCTGGCCCAAACCTGGCAAAGGCTCGCCCCAACTTCTCCAAGGACAGACAGATCATGACCTGGGCCCCGTAACACGAGCCAGGCTGAGGTGGCCAACTGTCAGTGACGTATATACGGTGAAGAGGTGAGGTCACTTAGTGCACAGACAGCGGAAACGTCAGAGATGACAATGGGAAGTGTAATAAAACTTGATATAAAAAGAGCATAAAAATAGAAATTTTACTAATGATGCTGTATTGTAGAATGTAAAAGAGTAAAAGAGCCGTTTTCGTTGATGTTATTGTTGTTGTTGTTGCTGCTACTGCTGTTGTTTTTCTTCTTCTTTTTGCTGGATATTGTTTTAGGTCGTGGATGGGGTGCAATGTAAAAAATACAGTAAATAATCATGTAAAATATCTATAAGTAAAACTAAATATAACATATTCATCAACCAGCTTTCTACTTTGCATTCATCTAAGAGACACTACCAAATTAACACACTTTATTCATAATTTGCTAACATTCGACACTAAATTATTCATCAGGAGATGGAACAAAAAGTATCATTTTTGGATGACGAAGACTGTGATTACTGGAAAAAGAATACCTGAAATATAAAGAAGTATTTAGCTCGCATGGCTGAATCGAAAGCTGACTGAATCTCAACTGTTGAGCCGAGTCGCTGAGCCGAGGAGAAAGCGCGCATAAATCATCGAACCTGACACTCACACAGAAGTTATGGCCGCCGGTTTATGACGGAAGTGACGCAGAACAAGAAGATTCTGTGACAGGAACTACGGTCTGCGCAAGTCGGAGACTCGAGTTATTAAAAGTCCAAAACGTACAACATGATAGGGAACATAGGGGAAGAATCATGAGAGAGAACAAATGTGTGTGTGTGTGTATGTGTGTGTGTGTGTGTGTGTGTGTGTGTGTGTCTGTGTGTGTGTGTGTGTGTGTGTGTGTGTGTGTGTGTGTGTGT